>SNQJ01S0254563.1:0-12621 GCA_010110895.2 Picea sitchensis | reverse complement strand
GTCTGCTGCATACTTTTTCTGACAGAAAAAAAATCCTTTAGTTGATTGATCAACCTCAATCCCCAAAAAGTATTTCATTATGCCAAGATCTGTCATCTCAAACTCAGATTGCATGGCATGTTTAAAACTGTTTAACTCAAGATTTCCAGTATATATCATGTCATCAACATATAAACATACAATCAAAACTTTACCATGTTGATCTGTTTTGGTGTAAAGAGTTGGCTCATTTTGGATTCTGCTGAAACCACTTTTGATCAGGTAAGTGTCAATTCTGCTGTACCAGGCTCGTGGAGCTTGCTTTAAGCCATACAAGGCTTTCTTCAACCGATATACTTTGGTTGGCTGCTCTTGGACTTCAAATCCAGGTGGTTGATCGACATAAACCTGTTCTTCTAAGAAACCATTCAGGAAAGATGACTTGACATCCATATGGTATACTTTCCATTTGTGTTGGGCTGCTATGGCCAATAGAGTCCTTAAAGTGTCTAATCTTGCTACTAGAGCAAAAGTTTCACCATAATCAGTACCTGGTTGTTGTGAGAAACCTTTGGCAATAAGTCTTGCCTTGTGTTTTTCATTCTGCCCTTTTTCATTGAGTTTAGTTTTGTAAACCCACTTGACACCAATACTTTTCTTGTGTCTGGGAAAATCAACAATATCCCATGTCTTGTTCTTCTCAATGGAGTCAATCTCTTGGTTCATGGCTTGAACCCAATGTGGCTCCTTAGATGCTTCTTTAAAAGATGTAGGTTGACATGACATTAATGCAAAAAAATTGTGTTGTTCAATGTCATCCAACTACTGATGGATTTCTCTCAAACTCCGAGTGCTCTGATTTTGAGGTTCAAAGGATGAGTCTCTCCTTGAAGTTGAGTTATCCTGAGAATTTTCAAGTTTTCCTTGTACTTGCAATCATGGAAGAGCAGGTTGAGGTATTGGCTATCCTGAATTTTTTGTGTTTTCAGAACTGGGCAGCAATGGATTTTGACTGTCCATTTGCAGATTTTCAGATTCATTCCAGAGTTGATTTTCCAGAAATTTTACATCTCCACTGAGAATTAGTTTCTTTGAGATTGGATTGTAAAGCCTGTAAGCTTTAGATGTTTCACTGTATCTAGTAAAGATGCATTTCTCACTTCTATCATCAAGTTTCTTCCTTAATTCAGAAGGGATGTGAGTGTATGCTATGCATCCGAATGTCCTTAGATGAACAACATTTATCTTTGTCCCACTCCATGCTTCTTGAGGGACTTTCATCTTTAGATTGGTGGTTGGAGATCTATCAAGAGATAAGTTGAGCATGCTACTGCTTCAACCCAAAAAGTATTTGACAAACATTTCCCTTTGAGTAGGCTTCTTGCCATGTTCATTATTGTCTGGTTTTTCCTTTCAGCCACTCCATTCTATTGTGGAGTATACCTGGCTGTAGTTTGCATGATAATGCCTTGTGATTTGTAGAAATTTGCAAATTCGTTGGAGTTGTATTCTCCTCCTCCATCTGTCCCGAGAGCTTTTATATATTTGCCACTCTGTTTTTCAACTTCTGCTTTGAATTCTTTGAATTTTGCAAAAGTTCCAGACTTGTGTATGAGAAAATAGATCCAGATTTTCCTGCTAAAGTCATCAATACATGTTAGAAAATAAAAGCTACCACCTATGGACTCTATTTTCATTGATCCACATAGGTTAGTGTGAACAAGCTCGAGATGTTGTTTGGCTTGAGTGGAGGACTGTGGAAAACTAGTTCTCTTATGTTTTCCAAGTATGCAAGACTCAAATGGGGGATTTTGCTCTTTGAAGATAGGGAGACCTTTGACTATGGAGTGCTTCTGTAGAAGACTTAGACTCTGAAAGGGTAGATGTCCAAATCTTGTATGCCAAACCATAGTTTCATTGGGGGTGGATGCACTTTGTGCATATGTTTGGATCAGATTTGCAGTTCTAAGGGTTAAGGGAAACATCCTATTCTAAGTCACGTGGATTTCATAAATCAATTTTCTGCTGGGGGTTTTATCATATATCCTGCAACATTCTCCCTCAAAAAGTACCTTATAGCCATGTTCAATGAGTTGTCCTACACTTAGCAGATTATGTTTCAGATCTGGAACATGATAAACATTGTTTATGTCTTTCTTTACATTTTGTTTAGTAATAATAGGTACAGTTCCTTTTCCTTGAACTTTGACTAAGGAATCATTTCCAAGTGTAATATCAAATGAAATTGAAGAATCAATGCATGAAAGTAAATCTTTGTTACCTATCATGTGATTGTTGCATCCACTGTCCAACAACCAGAGATCTTTAGGTTGTTCTTCAGACTTGTGGCATGAGAGAAACATACCTTCTGAGGTTTCTCCTGTATGATTTGAGACATGTGCTCTGTTTGAGAGATGATCTGCTTGTTTCTTCTTGCATTCAGATTCATAGTGCCCATACTTTTTGTAGTAATAGCATTGTATGCTTGATTTGTCATTTGATCTTCTCCCTTTGCCTCTTTGAGGTTCGAAACTCTAATTCTGATTCTGTTGTCTCTGACCTTGGAAATTTTGATTCGGGATCTGTTGTTTGTGTCCTCCACTGGAGTGAGGGTTACTTGGACCGCTCCCTCTTCCTTGGTGACCTCTGCTTCTCCCTCTGCCTCTTCCTCTGCTGAAAGAGAATTGAGTTTTGAAGGCATTGGAGATTGACTCATCTGTGAGATGCAGTCTGGTCTCATGTGTCAATAGGGAACCAATCAGTTCATCTGTTGAAAAACGTGACAGACCCTTGGATTCAAGGATTGTTGTAACGACCATTTCAAATTTATTTGGTAGACTTCTGAGGACTTTCTCAACAATGCGTTGATCAGGGATGGCTTCACCAGTCAACTTGATCTGGTTTACGATTCCCATGACTCTGGTCATAAAATGATCCACATTTTCAGACTCTGTCATTCTTAAAGTCTCGAATTGCATCCTCAAGGTCTACAGTTTGACTGTTTTGACCCTGTCATTTCCTTAGTAGGCTGATTTAAGGATGTCCCAGGCCTGTTTTGAAGTAACAACACCTGTGATTTTTGAAAAAATCTAGTCATCCGCTGAATTTTGAATCCATAATTTAGCTTTATTCTCTCTGTTCCTCTGTGTTGTCTGAGCAGTTCTCTGTTGGTTTGTCATGGCGGCAAGGTCTGCTGGATCTGGTTCCACATATCCAAGATCCACTGGATCCCAACACTCTTGTGCTTGCAAGAAGGATCTCATTCGAAGAGACCAAAACTCATAATTCTTTTCAAGAAGAATAAGACCTTGAGTTGGTCCTAAATTGCTAGACGTGGCCATCTTTAAAGAATTTGACAAAACAAAAAAAATTGTTAGAAAATTTCGTATTTACCTGTTTCTTGCGCGTAAAACTAGGTCTTCAAATTTCTTGCAGTGACTTCAGACCAAAAAATGCGGTGTAAACCACTTGTTTGACTTCGATCTGGCTGGATCTGATTATCCGAGCACAAGATCTGTTGATTCAGAGCTTTGAGCTCTGTTCTTTAGCAACTGTAACACTGCAACAACTCTAACCCCTCTGATGGCAGAATAGGGCTTTCTGAGTTTACTCGAGAGCCAAAGAAAGTTTATCTTCTCATATGACCTTGGGCGAAAAAACCAGGCACTACGATCTTTCGCGTTTCGAGACTTCACATTTTTTACGTTGAAGGTAGCAGTTATTTCGAATAGCCGAAATGCAAAATTGCTTCAAGGATCAACGATCCTCGTTGATTTGAGATCAATGACCATAGTTTCTTTGGAATATCATGATCAACAATCTACGATCCTCCACGATCGGAGATCTAACAGTCCAGATCTATACTCGATCAACGACTCAAATTATTTTGGAATTTCGAGTATCGCGAGTTCACGAGACTCTCGCCTTTGATTTCCCGGTAGCCGAAATCGCGATGGCACTTGCATTGACGGTCCAGATCCTCTTATGATCTGACAGTCTAGATCCTTTTGAGATTTTGTAGTTCACGATTTCGCGATTCCGGCTGCAACGATTCTATGTCATTCGAACTCCCGGGTCCCGAAATGCCGAAAAGGGCTTAACGGGCTTTGGCTCCTCAATTAGCCTCCGTCCACGTGACCACCACTCTGTGTCGACATGTTTAACGCAAAAGCGCTACCGGCTTTCGCGATTCGGTGATGTGGAGGGGTTAACTCCTTGTCCCTCCAACTCCCTGTTGTCGAAAGTCCGAAATCGTATCTACTACGAGATCGACGGCTCTATGCCTTCCTCGATCTAACGATCCTGGTTCTTTCGGGGTTGTGCGATTCGGGGAATCATGATGCAAGTATTCCGTTCCTTTGTCTTTCGAATCCCCAGTTGCCAAAATGTCGAAATGTCTTGGCATTCGATCAATGACTCACAATAACCCCTGAGATCTATGGTCCACGTCCGGCCTCACTATTTCGCTATTTCGCGATTCAGAGTTTTGGGAGACAAGGACCTCTGTCCTTCCAACTCGTGATACCCGAAATCGCGATGTGGACCAATGGTCCAGATCTGCCTGTGATCAACGGTTCGAAATCTTTCGGGCCTTTCCCCTGAAACCTTGACCGCTTGCCATGTGTCCTCCTGTGGATGGTCACAATGCTTTCGGGATTTTGTCGAGTCCTCTTCTTTGCTTCTACCAGGGTTAAACCTCGTTCTCCTCTTTCCAAATCCGATGGCTATCGGTCCTTTATGCAAGATCTGACGACTCAGATCCTTCCTCATGTGCTTTGAGACTCTAAATGGTCCCACCGTTATCTTTCGTGCAGCTTCACCTGGTCCAACGGACTACGACTACTAGTACGACATCTGACGGCTCAGATCAAATCTTTTGTGCGTCTCCCAGGGACTAAACCCCGTGCACGTATCCTTGATCCAACGACTCTCATGCCACTGCGCTCCAGATCCAACGGCTGGCGCGTTTTCACAGTTTCACGTCTCTGGGAGTCGAAAGACTCTCCCTCTTATGTTTCCTGGTCTGTGAAATGCCAAAAACTTAAAATGCGCGCTCCTCGTCCTTTCTGAACTCAATTAACGCCTCAGATCTGTTAGCAGGACCGATCTTACGACTGCGACTGCTTGTCCTTTGCTTCTTTAGCGTGTTTTTGGCTGCCTCTACAAAGAGTTTCTCCTTAAGAAGGAAATTCGTGAATCTTTCACGAATTGGAAAAAATTTCACGAATTCTTTAAAAAACTCACGTATCTTTAATTGTTTCTGCCTTTTGCAACTCTTCTTCGTGAATCTTTCATGAATCTTTAAATGTTCACGATTCTTTATTGTTTCTGCCTTTTGAAGTTTTTGCTTCCTCGCACTTTCTGTCTGCAACGATCTTTTGAGCGGATTGACGGACTGGTCTCCAAGCCTTATGAAGAAACTGTGTCCCGTGCTCTCGTTGACAGTTTAAGCTGTGTGCTTCTTCTGATCGTGCTGCTCTCTACACTGTGTGAAAAGGCTTACGTCTGATGCCATGATAAATTTAGATGCTTAGATATTGATTGTAGATATACCTAGCGATAGCCATGGCATGTACTTAGACGGAAGAGAAATTCCAAATATCAAAATACTGTGACGTACGGGGATCTGGTGTACTCTGCATATTACAATCCGACTTGTCTCGTGGATTAGGTCAATTTAGCCGACTTGTCGCGTGGATTAGGTCAATTTGAATTTGCGTTGGAGGCGCGATCGCCTAGGTAGCTTACCAATTCATTTGAGCGTGGGATAAACAGCTTTAATTAATACATGGGCAATTTGAAGACAATAATGGTCTTATCATTAAAGATGTAATGGCATGGGCAATTGGGCTCTTTGAAACCAATAATGATGTTATCATTAACATGTAAACTGACTTCGGGTTCCAAAACAGTTAACGTACTTTCTACATAGGGGACGTCTCGGCAGAGCAAAAGAGAGTTATCCGACAAAATCACATGACCAATCAATTCAAACGGCGGGAAATTAATTTGACGCTCAAGTCAGATTAACGTACTCGTCCTTCGCCAATATTTTTTTTAGTTTTTCCTCGGTTACTTAGCTAGAAATCTTCGGCTCCAAGCCAACTCAGTCTTGTAAGTGACGTAGCTGAGCTTTGGTTGTAACTTGTAAGGGCAAGCCTTATAAACCAGACAGGCTTGCCTTTAAGAACCATTATGACGCCTTCCACTGTCAGTACTTCCGACAACTTAATACTCCATGCGATGTTGCCTTGCCCACCTTCCTGTAGAACTCCATCCGAATATGCCCATAGGATATAGTAGACGTTAATGTTCCATCTGCACATGCCCACCGTCCTGCAAAAACCCATGGATGCATTATTCTTTCCTTTTTAACCCCCCATATATGTCGATCAATATCACTGTGCTGAGCAATGTTGAATGTTGGGGAGATTCATTATTCTTTCTTCAATTCCCGATACACAGGATGAGTAACATCCAGTTTGTTAAGCAGTATTGAATGATGTGGTCTATCTGCTGTAGCATTGAATATCCCATATTTTGTGGTCCATTTATCATAGCATTGAATGCCGGCAGATGAACATAACATTCAATGCTGTTTAACAGGCTGGATATTGCTATGTATGAGGGTTCAAGAAAAAGAATAATGAATCCATGAATTTTACAGGACAATAAGTATGTGCCATTCAGATCCAAGTATCCATTATTCTTTCATCTTAAACCCTTTATACAAAGTTAACAATTCAGATCAAACAATTTATAATCCACATACAGCAACATTCAATACCTTAGATAGTTACTCGAAATTGGCTACTTCTTCTATAGTATTAATGCGCTTTTTCTATATTATTAATGCGCTACTTCTTCTATAGTATTAATGCGCTTTTTCTATATTATTAATGCGCTTCTGGAACTTAAACTAAACGTGGGATTTCCCAACGACAAACAATTTTAGTTGATATCAGTGTAGAGAGAAATAATGTGCTTATTGTTGTTGTGGTTGATAACGAGGAAGAGATCGGCCAAATCCAAAACGACAGTCAGAAACCTGACCGACCTGCCTGTTGATATACAGATAAGAGTAGGATCGATTCTCGTGAAGACCTATACACTCAAACCCGGTTGCAGTAAGATGCTGAGGCCCAAGAAGATATACCGAAGCTATGCTCCCCGAGGCAAGAGCAGCTTCTTCTACCATAGGAGTTGTGAGCCATACGTGTGGATCCACAGTCCCACTCATGCCGCTAAATATCTCAGGTCATCCATGCCAGCCAAGCAGCAATATATCAGTCTTGATGACCTCCGAGAATGCCCGGAAATGAAGATTTGCATGAACGGTGGCAATGGCAGTTTCTATGTAATCAAGATGTCCAGAAGATGCTGAGAGTTACTTTAAACTTAATTATCGAGGCCAGTCTCTCTATCTATATATATACATATGCGGTGCTAGCTTTTAATTATCGTTTTGTATATTTAAACTGCTTCCAGTGTTTTTTCCTTGGTAGCAGCTTTGCGCAGTTACTTCCTTGGGAGATGACAGATTTGCATTTAAAAAACGTGATCTCTTCTCTGTTGTGTGTTTTCAGGTTTGCATTTTAAAAGACTGTTGAGCTTAGTTGTATTTTGCAAGTCATTTTTCTAAATAGAGAAAAGTAGAGGCTCGGAGCGTGAGAGAGGATAGGCAACTGCAATGTAGATCTCTCTAAAGAGGCTCTACACTTCTCTGGCAGAGTGGAGCCACGCCACTGCTCAATTTTGTATCATTTTATCTATTTATTATTGCTATTCTATATTATGTTGTATGTTTGAACAATTGTATGTGTTTTTATTAGTTGAAGAAATGAATCTGATTTGTATGAACGGGTTTATATAATAGCCTAAACGATATTTTGGGCATGGTCATTTGAATCTCTATTAGCACAGCCACTCAAAATTGTGGTTAAAATTGTGGTTGATGAAAGCTTCCACCCTATCCAATATGAAACTGGTGGAGAGCCAGAAAATGAAAAGTGCTGATAGTTGAGGAAAGTCAAAAAATGAAATGACGGACAGTCAGAAAATGAAACGCTTCTATCAAAAGTGGTAATTTCAAAGATTAATAGTTTAAACGTGGCAATCATATAGTGCTACATTAATTTCTTAATATGATTAGGTAAATGTTAAAAAGTAAATAGGTTAACAGATGCATTCAAAAATACAAAGAATAAATCACATTCACTGATTTGTGAGGAAGACTAAGAATATGCCAGCATCTTCAATGATTAGCCATCATATTAGAATTTTAGATTAAAAGGTGATTCATTGTGCCCATTATCAATAGATGTATGCCTTTAGGTGTAATTAAGATTGTATTTATCATTTTGATACAATTGAGACATTCAATTAGATAAAATTTCTTTTTGAAACATTCAATTGAATACAATTTCCTTTTATTAAATAATGTTTGTTTTTTTAGTTTACAAATATATTTATTTGATTGTAATATTTTTTCAAATTTTGATAAGTTTTGGTTTAAAGCTAACAGTTTTCATAAACTTTGGTTTTAAAGTTAACGATTTCACTCATTATCTCACTCACAATAACGAAAGATGTATTGGTATACAATACAATTTGATTAACCTCACTGTAAGATTTGTGATAAGTCAATTTTAATGGTCATATATTCTTGATTATGTAATGTAATAAAAACAAAATAATTGATTGACTTAAAGAAGAACAGAATATATAAAGTTGGTGTAAAGTTGGTTGCTTTCATGCAACAGCAACTGGCAGCAACAATTACCCTAAGAGATAACTTTGGCCTGAAAGGGAGGGTCATTTACTATCTGCAAATACTAATTAACCATGAAAAAGTGATAGGTTTACCACCAGTTAAAAGTACTATTCAAGTGTATGAAGCTAATGTATGAAGCTTATTTAGCTGTGAAACACGATTTGAAAGCATTTGATAAAAATTCAGTAAAAGGTAAAAGAAAACTTAGTTTTAAGTGATATTTGTGAACCAATGGAAATGGAGTTTAGTTAAGGATACAGTTTTTTTAACTTTCATAAAAGGTTTTTGATAAAAATATAAAAAACTTTTAGAGTTTTCAAAAAATTTACTTGGAGATTTAGACACTAATGGTAACGGTGAGTTTTTCTTTACTGATAAGCCAGGCAAAATGGAGTTACCAAATAGATGAACGAATATATTACCACTAAAAGTATGCAAAGTTTTTTTTTAATGGAATTTTCTAACGTTTGTTTAGAAAATAGAGTCACCATATACAATTTTGGATTAGTATTTGAACTTGATTCGATATTGGTTATAGTGATATATTACTATAACCTCCCAAGTGTGCCCACGATGCCCCTTACGTGGCACACAAGGTAAGTCGAGGGGAATTGAACTCGAAACCTCATGGAACTTCATTTTCACGGCACTTGCCAATTGAGCTGCCCCCCCGGGGGCAACTTGATTCGATATTATTAAAGAAGAAAACGAATAGAAAAATCCAGATAGAAAAAAAATAGAAAAGAAGTGTAGCATTATTAAATAAATAGGTTTAAAATAACATCTAAAAAAATTACTACAAAATTTATTTATTTTTTTAATCTATTACATGTGTTGTATATTAAATACCAAATACAAGAAAATGATTATTATATACAGTAATAAAAAATCCCAATATTAGCAAAAGATAACTGGTAGGTAAGCTTACAACTAACAATAGTTGTTTGTATTGGAAAAGAACACTAACACCTCCCCTTAAGGGAAACATGGGGAGGGGAGTAAACAAAGAAAATAAAAATGAGTCCTAACAACTAAATCTACCAAAGTATTCAAGTACAAGCTCTCATAAAGAGAAAAAATGAGAAGAAAAATAAAAATCCTCCCCAGAAGACATAAAACAACATAAGCAAAAGTCAAGATAAGACGTAACTCAAGATGACCCCTGAAGGAAAATTTCCTTCACCCCAAGCATTTATCGTTATTGAAGAAAACGAGGTGATGTCAAAATTTTAACAAAGATCTCTGCAACTTGCTCTGAGTAGAAAAGTACTCTAAGTTGAGAACACCATCCTTGATGAGCCTCGAATGAAGTGCATGTGAATATTAATGTGTTTTGTCCTTCTATGGTTCATTGGATTGCGAGAAATGTGTATGGAACTTTGATTATCATACCAAAGAGTAGTAGGATGATTCTGTTGAATGCCAAACTTTGTCATTAGCCTTCATACTCAAAAGTTTCAATTGTTGATTTTTTCTTGCATGAAGAGGAAATAGGTGTGAACCCAAGACAAAATACAAATCCATATGTGTACTTTCAATCGTCAACTAAACCAATCCAATGAGAGTTAGTGAAACCCATATGCTGAGAATCACCAAAGGTGTACTGAATGTTAAAATTGGTAGTACCTTGAATATACCTTAGAATTCACTTTGTTTCCTTCCAATGACTCTCATGATGATCTTGAGAGAATCGAGAAACAAGCTCATCTACAAACGAAATTCCAATACATGTATGAGTCAACTATTGTAAATTCAAACCATTTACAATGAAATAGATTTCATCCCTTAGGAAGAGGAATGAGATATCATGTGTGATTCATCAACATAGAATAATACTACTTTATCGCGGTAGAATCCCATTCGAGTATCCCAACAACATCATAAAAATGTTGTGGATCACCTGAAATGGCATGACCCAAAAACGAGATGTTAGTTGTTTGTGATTACATATGGAGAGGGTCAAAGTAAAATTAACTAAAATCAATTGGCTCATAGCCATACTTGTCAGGCCTCTTCACTCACAAAATATACTCTTCAAATGTTGTTCTTGATCAGGTTGTTTTTGTTCAAGCTCCTTATGATCTATTGGTTGTGATGGAAAATTTTCATTGGCTTACTTTAATCTTTAGTAGTATGATTTACAAGAACAAAATTTTCATCATATTCTTGTTCTACAAAAAAAAACGATCAACATGATTCACACCATCATCAACATGACAATATGTTAAAGGAACCACTAAATCTGCTACAATCCACAAAATCATGAGAAAATGGTTGACATATCTCAACAGTTGCATCCATCCAATGGCAACAACAATTATCCTAAGAGATAACTTTGGCCTAAAAGGCAAGGTCATTGACTATCTATGAATACTAAGTAACCACAAGTTAAAAGTACTATTCAAGTGTGTGAAGTTTGTTTATCAAAACAAGACTAGAAAGCATTTGATAAAACCTTGCGAAAAGAGTATAAGAAATTGAAGTTGATTTTAAGTGATATTTGTGAACCAATGAAATGAAATTTAGTGAAGGGTACATTTTACTGATTTGATAAAAACGTAAAGAAACTTTTTAAGCTTTCAAAAGTTAGATTGCAATAAAGTTTTATACATTGAGTTTTTCTTCATTGATTTTTAGAACACACGGAATTGAAAGACATCTTAATACATCTTTATCAAATAAGGAACAAACATAAACTATTATAAAACTTTTAAAAACTTACATAAGCTTACAACTAATAATAGTTGGTTTCATTAAAAAAATACTAACAACTTTTCTTAAAGAAACATAGGGAGTAAACAAAGAAGGCAAAAATGGGTCCTTGCAATTAGGCTTGCTAAAGTCCCCAAGTACGTACACTCATAAGAAAAAAACTAATAAAAATCAATAGGAAACAAATCTCCCCAATTTAAAGAAAACAACATAAACAAAAGTGAAGATAGAACTTGACTCAAGATAACCCCCCAAGGACAACTTCCTCCACCTCAAGCACTGTTCATAACTGATAAAAATGAGGTGATGCCCAAGGTTTAGTGAAGATGTTTACTACTTTCTCTTCAGTAGGAGAATACTCCAAACTAAGAACACTATCTTGGATGAGTCGTTGAATGAAGTACATGTGAATCTCAATGTGTTTTGTCCTTTGATGCTCGAATGGGTTGCGATAAAGTGTATGGAACTATGATTATTGCACTAAAAAGTAGCAGGATGATCTTGTTGAACACCAAAATTTGTCATTATCCTTCGAAGACAAATAACTTTTTGACTAGCAATAATTGTAGCATGATACTTAAATTTTGTAGAAGATAATGCAGTTGTCGATTATTTCTTGCAAGACTGGGTAATAGGAGAAAACCCAAGGTAATAGAAAAATCCATATGTGAAATTTCAATCATCAACTAAACCAATCCAATTAGAGTTAGTAAAACCCATAAAGGTGAGTGCATGAAGTTGGTGGATGAAAAAGTGGCAATAGGGTGAGCAGGAACGCACACTCGTAGGACCACATGCACATTTCTAGGAACATGCACACATTTATGATGTAACGGGATAAAAAAACCTCCACTCAACAAACGATGTAAGCACGTTCCCAAGAATGCGTGTGCATTCTCAAGAATGGGCACATTTTCCTAAGAAACACATGTACAAGAACGCGTGAACGTTCCTAAAATAATTTAAAGAAAAATAATGCACACACACTTTAGGCACGTGCACACGTTCCTAAAGAGTGAGAAAATTATAAGGAACTGGAACATGCACATATTCTCTACCCCATTGTCTCTCCCCCCTCTCTCTCCATCCCTCTCTCTGCCTCCCTCTCCCTATCTCCATTTATCTTCATCTCTCTCTCTCCAAACACTCTCTCCCTC
>SNQJ01S0254562.1:0-12621 GCA_010110895.2 Picea sitchensis | reverse complement strand
TGGGGGAAAAAAAGGAAAAATATAAAAAAAAAATTAAAAAGGAAAAGGGGGGAAAACCTAAAAGAAAGAGGATTTAGGGTTTGAGACTGCATAAAAGAAAGAGGGGAGGGGGAAAAAGGGGGATCTTCTATGAGGTATTGTTATGCTGTCAAAATGGAAAACTGGACGGATTGCTTGTGAGGAGTTGGGGAATTTCTCAGCTGACTTGAGTGGTAGCTCAGCCTTGGAGGCGAGCTGGGAAGCTAGGTACTGTCTAGATTGTGTGTGGCCCTTTTGCGGCTCGGGGGGTTGAGGGGGAAACAAAGTACCCCTAGCGTTTGGCTGGGAGGTACCAGTGTAGTCTCTACGGTCGGCTAGCTGGAGCGGCACGGAGCAGGAGCAACGCGGAGCGCACAGACAGACGACATCAAGCGGGCGATAAGGCAAGGTACGCTCCTCTATTTTGTAAGGTAGAATGGTTACTGTATAAACTTGTAGTTCCCAGGGTTATTGTATGACTTAGTTTATGAACTGCAAATTTAATGGTAGTTGTGTAACTATAGTTCCAAAGGTTATGGTATAAACTTGTAGTTGCTGGTTACTGCTTGTACTCTGAAATCCTCCTTGCCTGTGGTTTATCTCGGCGTGATGGTTTTAAAAAGAAAATAAGAAAAATAAAATAGAAATTGTGTTGGGATTTAGCTCGACGTTTGAGGGTTAGGTTTCTCTGGTTCTTGTGGTTTAAACTCTGCGTGTGTATAGTGAAATATCGTTGTGATTTTGGGTTAAAAACCTGCGCTCTTTTTAACAACGATCTTGCCCTGCATTGGGTTTATTTCTGACTACGTTTTCAGCAATTTCGGGGCAGTGAGTCATTGCTTGTCTGCGTTTATTTATTTATTTTAGTGTGCCTTTATATTCGAATAGGGAAGATGAATTAATACATGACTGAAGGCGAAGTAATACCTTCATCAATTTAAATTTATCAAATTTCTGGGCAGTGAATTAATCCATGACTGCGTTTTCAGCAATTTCGGGGCAGTGAGTCATTGCTTGTCTATGTTTTTTGTTATTTATTTTTTTTGGTGTGCATTTATATTTTGATTAAGGAAGAGGGTTCATTCTTTTCCCTTCTCCCGTTGGTTTCTCTGTCTCGGATGGGCTCCTCAGTTAGCGCACTGCCTTAGCGACCACCTAGTATCGCCTTCACTACTCTGCCAGTGTAGCGTGTTGGACAGCGACGCCCTTCGCCAGTTGTCAGTTGCCTGGACCGTGCCTTCATATGGTTGGGTACTGTGGAGGTGCCTTACCAGGTTAACACAAATACCAATGCTATCATTTCCCTTGACACGTATCCTGGACTGCCAAACACGTTATTGGTTCTGGTTTTCATGCATGGTTGCCTACTTCCAGTTATGCGTGCCCTGGGCAGCTTCGCACAGAGTCATTGTGTGGGCATTCTTCTCGGTTCTGAGTTATAATTATTCCCTCCAAAAAAAAAATATACCCTAATACCATTTGGAATTTTGCAACGAAAGACAACCAGTATAACCCTACTTACCCAATGACTGCTTATGAAAAAGAATCAAGATTTTCAAGAGAATTTATTTCAAATATATTTTATGAAAATTATTGTCTCTCTAAAATTTTTAATATGTATTGAAGTGTTCATATGCACTACACTTTAAACAGTCAAATCCAGAAAATGATGTAAATAGTTTTATGGTATTGGGGCGATGGTCCAGGTAATGCTTAATGCTAACACCAATGGCCATATTAATGATAATGTTATTACGGGTTTATTCTGGCCTGTGTGTAAATTCACAATTCGCGGCCCGGGGTAATTGTCGTCGACTGAGCAATCCACGACTTCTAAGCGATTATTAAATGCATTTTGTAAAAGATGATGAATCTTTGGAGAAAAATGATCAAATGGAATTATTGATTGAATTAATGCGATAGAATTTGGTAGAATAGGGTATTCTTGGCCCGAAGGTGTGACATTTATGATAGCGTCTTGGCATTGATGCGTTGGGAAGGACCGTTAGGCTTAAACAGCCGTATAGCATTTATTTGACCTCATCCTCTTCTATTCCAGCGACCCTGATATTACTCGCTTACAGTTTTCTAGGTCTGTAATGATGAACGACCTTTGGGATGCGTACTGCTCCAAGGGATTATTAAAGTGACCTTATGTATAATGATAAATTATTTTGAGTTTATAAGGATTAGTAAAATAGACAATAACAATTACAATGTTTACTAAATGGATGATTATTTAGAATGCAAGTTTATATCGATTGATTGAACGATAAAGTCTATAATGATTGCATAGAATGTTAAGTTATAATGATTATTAATTAGGCAATAATGATTATAATGCTTATTAATTTGAAGGATTATTTAGAATGTTAGGTTCACAATGATTATTAAAATATTTAATAAAGTGCCCTTGTGTTTAATAATAAATGCATATCTCGTTATGATTAAGAAACTAGAACCATAATGATTACAATGTTATTAACTTAGAGTGATTTTAGGAATGGTTAAGTTGATTGCTATATTAGGGCTTTATTTTACCATTCTTGTTTGTAGGAATGGTAGGAATGGATTACGCTTGATTATTATATTGGGGCATTGTAGTATTTTTCTAATAATAATGAATTATCATGATGGTTACTGTGGGATGAAGAATTGCTTTATACAAAAACAAATGTTATTATGCAATTGCCTTATTGCTTTATTCTTGGTTTATTCATGTTATTTAGCAATTGCTTTATTCATGTGTGTAACCCAATCAATGTTAGTATTTTCACTATACAGTTGCGTTATTATGTATTCAATATTACAAGAATTGTGTTATACATTCAATGGAAGTAGGGGTTGCTTTATATCTTCAATTAAGAGGGAATTGCTTATGTATTCAATTAAAGAAGGGAAACCCCTCGGGTATTTCAAATGATGGTTGCAAATTATGGGGTAATGGGTACACATTTATATTGTCCTGAACTATGTAAGACGATGAGCTTATGAGAATTAAAAAGGTACTGTTAGGTTTAGATAACTTATAATGGTAATGATGATGGCTACCTAGTTTGCAAAGTTATAGTAACATTGTGTCATTGGCCACAGTGCCTTATTGTATTTTATTGTTATGGTAATGTGTAAGGAGTAATGTCAACACATTGTATCGTTGCAGTACGTAAGGGCGATGTTATGACCATTTAAAGTGAAATGTAATGGTAGTGGGGATATCATCCGATATACAATGGCATCATGGTCTTATCATAGCACTTGAATCTCTAGTTATGGATGATTATAAAATGTGAGGTTCCTTGAACTAAATTACCATAGTGGTATGACAGTAGATGTTGGTTCTTGTTCCTTTTCATGGCGTCGAACTTTGGCGATTAAGCGTCATCCTTATTGGGGTTGCGTCTGCTAAGTTAATTGCTCGATGTACTTGGATTTGGGGCATTCAAATCAGGTGCTTGTGTCGGCCGGGATGTAGAAGCGCCTTCATGTTTCCCTCCCGAATGCGAGACCTTAAATGGATTAAATGCTGATACGGAGCTTCTGGAAGCCCGAGCGTACCCTGTAATGCTTGGGGTCCGCCATTGCAGGGTAGGGCCCGGGTGGCTAGTCGAGTTCTACTTATCGATGGTATGATTGTCGTTTATACATGCGTAGTTACCCATTGCGTGTTCTTGTCATCTTATGTTCGTATTTGGGGTTCATCTTATTATTCGTCATCGGGTGGCGATGCAAAGTCGAACGCGTTGATTGTTTCTCTAGTACGCGTGCACACACTTCTTAACACACACAAAAATAATTTGCACTAGTTACAAAGTTGGGTAAGTGTTAAGTAATGAGAGTCGTTACATATAATTGCTTGTGGCGGTCCGGTTGGACCCGTGACTTTGGGTTCGCTACGACTTTCTTTGACAAGAGTTGATTTTATTATACTATTGCTGATGGAGTTGATGGTGTGCATGCAGGTAATCGTGGTTAGAGGTGTCGTGGAGGTAGATGAAGAGTGCTAGGGAGGCGTGGCGCCTCATTGTATCCAGCGGCGATCTTAACTTGAGGCGGAGTTCTCGGATAGGAGTAGATGATAATTAGTTGATGTTATTGGGATGATGATATCTTCGGTGCATGCTTCAGAACGTCAACCGGTGGGCGAGAGAACAAGGCCCGAGAACGCATTTTCACGGTAGGTTCCGCCTTGCCTTTGACCGTTATAGGTAGCTTCATGGCGAGACTTCGAGAGGGTCAAAATTTCGGGATTCTTAAGGTTACCCGGCGCGTGCTGAGGCATACGATTTGGAAAGGATGGCGATATTGCCCGCCAATTATACCACCTCAACATGAAAGTACGCATGGCCCGGTCTTTCAGAAGGGGCGCTCTTCTATGGTGGAAAGATTCTCCTATCGCGCGGTGAACATAGCGTTGAAGAGCGTGTCATAATTGTTGAGAATGGTTAGGGTATCTTCGAGAGAATTCATTGAACATCGACTCAATAGTTTCGCGCTTTATGACCGAGGGGAATCGTCACGGTGCCGCCAGTCACGAGGGCGCGTTCCCTATAGCACTACTTTCGGTAAGCCTACGCCACTTAACGAGAAGCAAAGGTGGTAGAAGAGGTCCGTGTACGGGTCTTACTTGGCAGCCTGCGTGCAAAGATTTAAATGTTTGATGCCTCAAACCTTACCCGACGTTGTCCAAAAGGAATTTGTTCAAGGCGAGTTTAGCTTTCATTGAGAGGTCTTGAAACCAAGCAGGTTGGAGAAAAAGGTTGGTACGTACTTATAGCAGGAAAGTTGTCGAGGTCAACTTATGCGTCGATCTTAGGATATTAGCGGTGTATTACGATGGGAGGGTATGGATTGGGTCGCCTGGAATAGCATGAAGTACTCAACTGTAAAAGAGCGAAATGGTTGAGCTTGGATTGATGATACGGGGCGGAAGAGCGTTGATTGTAGGAGACGGAGCAGGTTTCCACGAGGGGTTCTTCCCTTACGAGTATGGAAGAGTATACTTTCCGGGGTACAAGCTTTGCTCACGTCCACCTCCACACTAGCCATGAAAGATGTGGAGGGTCTACAAGACACCTTCCGGTGGTGAGGATTTTGCGGACGTATTTCTAGAGGAGATGCCTGGGATGCATGGAGAGGAATTGGAGTTACTATGAACCTGAGACCCCGGGGATAGAACCACCGCTACGATGTGCAAACCTTATAGGATATTGGAACTGGGAGGCGAGTTTGAAATGCAAGCTGAAGAGGAAAGTTGTTGGACACAGGGTACGTATAATCCTAGTGTGTCACCAATGAGAGTTACCAGTTCATATGAAAGAAGGATGGATCAGGGAGCCTTGGCATTGACTACCGTCAAATGAAAATTCCGATCCGAATTAGGTATCACCTAAGAGATTGATGATCATTTGCGTCAGTGAAGGGTAGCGTCTTATTCTCCAAAGATCGTTTCGTCAGGAGTATCGCGTTCTGGGATCAAGGAGGATGGCATCCCTAGGGAGCATATAGGGATGAGATTGGTTATTCAGGCTACTGACACCTTTGGATCAAAAAGGCCCAGCGAAATTCATGAGTTGACAGGGTGCCACCCATGCATTTTGAATTCTAAGGATGTCAAATGCATTTAAATGGCGTTCATTTTATTGATCTACTCTCCCGGACGGCGGAGGCTTGCATGAGCAACACTTCAGCGTTTCCCTGTGTTCAAGGAGCACAGTTATGTGGGAAGTTGTGAAAGTGCTCTTTTTATCCTTCGAGTTACCCAGGGCATCCGGTATCACCATGGATCAAGCCGGTGGAAGCTATTATGGAATAGCCCACGGCGTTAATGATCAGTGCGCTTTATGGTAGCGGGATACTACTCGTGGTTTACCGAGAGGAGACGCGAATCGATCTGGAATTGCAGAAAGAAACAAAAGAAGTTGTATGCTGGACCGAGAAATACCTGAAGGAGGCTTGAGATTCGGTTGGTAGCCGGTACTAAAGGTCCCGACGGACCGCGTAGACTTCGCCGGTATGCGCTGGCGCTTCAAAGAAAGGTTTAAGAAGGAGTCTTGATGTAATGGCAAGTGACTCGCACACATTTAGAAGGCGAAGACTATCGAGGAGACGCATTTGGAAATTTGAATTAGAATGTTCGTGGACTGGCCATCTTCCGCATAAGTGACACGACGCCACGCTGCTTGGCGTTGGTGAAGTGAACCAGCGATTACGACTTGAGATTACCATAATGGGAGTAGTGAACGGGTAGGCGATGCTTTGGAAGTCGCATGCCACGCATCTTTTGATGTTGCCTCTTGACTACGTGAAAGAATTCCACTACCAAGCGTGGCGATATTTCATTACCAAGAATTGCGGAGTGTTGTATTTAATGACATGATACCATGATGAGGATTTTCTATTTTTATAATGGGTTATTAAACGGTTTAGAATTGGTTATGTACCTTAAGCGGCAGTTGAGGCATTGATAGGAAGCGAGGTATAAATTACATGGCTCACCCAGGAGTTCCGAAGATGAGGGTAGACCTTAAACCATTATTCTTTTGGAAGGAATGGAAGCGACATAGTCAACTTGTGGCTATATGTCTAAAGTGTCGGTAGGCAAAGTGACATAGACACCCGACGGGATTACTACAACCACAGCCCTTCCATTCGAGGAATCGAAATGGAAGTTATTTAGTGGATTTTATTATTCGTTTCTAGCCTTGAGAGAACCGCGGCTTCGATTTTGTAGTAGTAGAAATTTGGTAAAGAGTGCTCACTATTCTGTCTCGCGTCTGAAGTATGCTCAGGCACCTGACGTAGCTAGAAGTTTCATCAGTGAGATTGTGAAATCTTTGGCGTGCCTAAAAGATGCTCAATTTTAATCGAGGATCGGTGTTCTTGGGCCGATTTTGGGCGGGATTCCAAAGGGCCTTAGAACTCAACTTAACTTTAACTCACATTATCCACTTGGTACGACGGACAGATCGAGAAGGAATAAAGGTATAACCAAACGCGGAGGCGCTATTGCTGTATGTTATGGACCAACAAAAATGTTGGGAGAATTCACCCTCTAATTAGGGATTCCAGCTTATAACAGGTTGACACCATTAAGGGAATGGCGCCTTTTGAGTTTCTTATGGGAGACCATGTCATAGCGCCTTAGGTTGGGATTGGCGGCAGGGATATAGGGTCCACAGGTGGGACTGAAAGTGATCCAAGAGATGGAAGTGCAAATGCAAACCATAAGATAAAGAATTAAAAGAAGCCTTGGGATGTGAGAAGAAGGTTGCATACCCGATGCGCGCGAGAGTCGTAAGTAGTTGCGAGGTGTTAAGCGTCAATTTTTACGGGTTAAACTGCATAAGAGTTGATCAAGTTTGGAAAGGGGAACTAAAGGCTATCTCCTAAGTTCATGGATAACTTCGGGGATTATGGAAGAAGGGGCCGGCCTCGGCTAACCTTGCGATTCTTTTGCTTTGAGTGTATGCGATGTTTTCATGTATGCGTTTTGGGAACATTATATTAGCTTAAATAATCTACACAGTGATTGACTTACGAGTTCCCTTGCGGGCCTTCGAGCGAGGGGCTCATATGTTTGATGCATCTGCGAAAGATATGGCGAATTTCGATACGATTCTTGCAGCATTAGAGCGAGCAGATGAGTCAAAAGAGTCCACGGGGGCGATTATAGTCCACACTTTGGGCACGGAGGGCACGCATAATCTTTCTTACGTTTCCATTTTTTGATAGACTTATGATAAATTTTACTGACATGGTACTTTTATTTTGCGACATGCTCGCGAAAACCCGAGGGATGAAGTTTAGACCAAGAAGAGGTGTATGTAACATCCCTCTCCTACGCTTAGCGAAAACTTTATTTTGGGAGACGCATAGTGACGCGGACTGTGATGTTGAAACCATTTGCCCTTGAAGATTGCCGTCACGTTGTGAGATGACATGATGTTTTAGTTTTGATTAGCCACGGGTATTGTCGACTACGGTATTTTATTGAGTATGCAGGGGTTTTGACCTTGAGGATAGAACATGGTAGAACCTGGACTCATTCAAAGTCGAGATTATTGCTTTAAGGTTGCGTTACACTGATTGAGAGGATCACGCGATACCATGGCGGGGAAGCGGCGTTAAGCTCCACGGTAATTCTAAGGAAGTACGAACCAAAGTGGAGCCTTATTCCTTAGAACTCCACCAATTCCTCCCGCAGGATTCACGATTATTGCATTCACGGGGGTTATAAGAATCATCACCCAATCGGTCGATTGGCGAGAACGGCACTTAAGAACGCAGTAGAGGCTCGAAAGAACGTCGCACAAAAACCGAGAAGCGGTATAACCGCGGAGCCGTGGGTCATCCTAAAGACATGGTAGCCGAAAATGAAACGGCCGGTAACCTTACGGCAAGTGATGCCACGTCTTGAGAGGTGGCTGATGTGAGATGAAGAGTATTTAAATATCCCTAAGACCTTAATGCCTTAAGAGATTCATAAACAGCACTACACAACCAGGTACGTTGCCCAGTTGAATCTAGTACACTAGAAGATGCATTGCGAAAATTCTGGTCTAACCCCTAAGAAGCGGAACACGGAATAAAATAACTTTCGGTAAAGCAAAACCCACTGAAATGAGTTTGAAGTTAACTGCTTGTGAAAATTCTTGGGAATGGGGTAATTTTTAAACCAAATCTAATAGTTTTAACCGTTTGCAAAGAAGAATTTGATTCCCTAACTAGTGGGAGAATGGCATTACTTTGAGTGTATTTGTAAAGAAATTTTAAAAAAAAACAAAAAAGGCAGGGGCCTGACTATCTATCTCATTATCCGTGTCTACTTCAAACTATCCTCCATCACCTTAATCTTCCACGTTGTCCGTTTCCTTTACATGTCATTTTCGCATTATTAAATCACCATCCATCCCCTTTAATTTCTCATTATTCATTTTATGTAATCTACCTTTTTCACGCACATGTTTATATCAAAACACAATCTAGCATTATCTATATATATATACTAATGGTGAATTTAAATGATGGATAATGATCAACTACAATGATGAATGCATCCATCAATAGAAAAATGAATATATCTATATATATATATATATATATATATATATATTAATTATAAATAGATGTATTCCGCCAATCTTTAATTTATAGAATAAAGAAAATTAAAAATGGATAACCATCAATTTATTAGTCCATCTACCTTTAAACTAATAAAGTTAAGCATGTAAAGATAAAAGGAAAATATTAATGAGAGCATTTACTTCTTGAGTTTAAAATAAAAATAAAAAATTAAAAGGAAGAAAAATATAAAAAAATTAAAAGGAAAGGAAACCACAAGAGAAGAAAGAGTTTAATTTGAGATTGCATAAAATAAAGGAGGGGAGGAAAAGGAATTATCTATGAAATTATTGTTATGCGCCAAAATGGCAAGCTAGTAGTTCTTACATGAGAGTTGGGAATTTCCTGTTGACTTAGAATGTGCTTCGACCAGGTATTTGGGAAATAGATATGCAGGATTGTGGCCCTTTGCGGCTCTCCAAGGGGCTGAGGGAAGTAGAATTGCCTAACACATTTAGTGGGAATTACGTTATAGATCTATAGTCATCCCTAGTTGGAGGCGACAGGAAGAACAGCAGCGGAGGCTATGACGGGAGGCGATCATCAGCGGCGATAAGGCGAAGTGCGGCTCCTCTATTTTGTAAAAATGGTTTTTTGTATAAACTTGTAGTTTCCAGTGTTATTGTATGACTTAGTTTATGAACTCCAGATTCAATGGTAGTTGTATAACTATAGTTCCAAACAGTATGGTATAAACTTGTAGTTGCCTAGTTACTTACTTGTGCTGCGATCACCTCCTTTAATGCGTGGTTTATCTCCGTGGCGGTTTTAAAGAAAATCACAGAAAAATAAAATACTCAAATTGCATTAGGAGTTTGGCTTCCGTTTGAGGTCGGTCCGGTTTATGAGACGCGCTTTAACGTGTTCTGATTGAAATATATTTGTGATTTTGGGTTAAAACACATGTGTCCTTTAACAACGATCTTGCCCTGCATTGGGTTTAATTCTAAGCGTTTTTCTTTAGGCTGATGAAGTCAGTACTTGTCCTGCGTTTTTTATTTTGGTGTGCCTTTATATTCGAATAGGGAAGATGAATTTATACATGACTGAAGGCAAAGTAATACCTTCATCAATTTAAATTTATCAAATTTCTGGGCAGTGAACTAATCCATGACTGTGTTTTCAGCAATTTCGGGGCAGTTAGTCATTGCTTGTCTGCGTTTTTGTTATTTATTTATTTTGGTGTGAATTTTTATTTGATTGCCACCAAGGAAGAGGGGTTAGAATTCTTTTCTCATTGGTTTCTCATCACCGGACCCGAGGCTCCTCGTTAGTCCACCACCTTGCCTTAGCGACCACACAGGTATGGCCTTCCTTTGCTGCCGGTGTAGCGTGTTGAACCGGTGACACTGAGTTAATGGTGCATGACGTGCCATTATGGTTGGGTACTGTGGAGCTTCCTTACCAGGTTAACGTGAATACTAATGCTATCATTTCCCTTGACACGTATCTTGGACTGACAAACACGTTATTGGTTTTGGTTTTCATGCATGGTTGCCTACTTCCGGTTATGCGTGCCCTGGGCAGCTACGCACAGAGTCATTGTGTGTAGAATTTATACATGACTGAAGGCAAAGTAATACCTTCATCAATTTAAATTTATCAAATTTCTGGGCAGTGAACTAATCCATGACTGTGTTTTCAGCAATTTCGGGGCAGTGAGTCATTGCTTGTCTGCGTTTTTTGTTATTTATTTATTTTGGTGTGAATTTATATTTTGATTAAGGAAGAGGGTTCAGTCTTTTCCCTTCTCCCATTGGTTTCTCTGTCTCGGACGGGCTCTTCAGTTAGCGCACTGCCTTAGTGACCACCTGGTATGGCCTTCACTGCTCTGCCAGTGTAGCGTGTTGGACAGTGACACCCTTCTCCAGTTGTCAGTTGCCTTGATCGTGCCTTCGTATGGTTGGGTACTGTGGAGCTTCCTTACCAGGTTAACGTGAATACTAATGCTATCATTTCCCTTGACACGTATCTTGGACTGACAAACACGTTATTGGTTCTAGTTTTCATGCATGGTTGCCTACTTCCAGTAATGCGTGCCCTGGGCAGCTTCGCACAGAGTCATTGTGTGGGCATTCTTCTCGGTTCTAAGTTATAATTATTCCCTCCAAAAAAAAAATCTACCCTAATACCATTTGGAATTTTGCAACGAAAACCAACCAGTATAACCCTACTTACCCAATGACTTCTTATGAAAAAGAATCAAGATTTTCAAGAGAATTTATTTCAAATATATTTTATGAAAATTATTGTCTCTCTAAAATTTTTAATATGTATTAAAGTGTTCGTATGCACTATGCTTTAAATAGTCAAATCCATAAAATGATGTAAATAGTTTTATGGTATTGGGGCGATGGTCCAGGTAATGCTTAATGCTAACACCAACGACCGTATTAATGATAATGTTGTTATGGGTTCATTCTGGCCTGTGTGTAAATTCACAATTCGCGGCCCGGGGTAATTGCCGTCGACTGAACGTTGTCCATGACTTCCTGCGTAGCTGTCTGGCGGCCTGTAAAAGGGCAGTGAATGTTGGCAGAATGATCCAGAAGTAGGATTATTCAGATTGAGTGTCTGACGAAATTTAGTATTGACAGAATAGGTATTGCTGGCAGAGTTGACAACATTTATGATAGCATCTTTGCATTGATTCGCTGGGCAGGACCGTTAGGCTTAAACATCCGTATAACATTTATTTGACCTCATCCTCTTCTATTCCAGCGACCCTGATATTACTCACATACATTTTTCTAGATCTGTAATGACGAACCACCATTGGGATGCGTACTGCTCCAAGGGAATATTAAAGTGACCTTATGTATAATGATAAATTATTTTGAGTTTATAAGGATTAGTAAAATAGACAATAACAATTACAATGTTTACTAAATGGATGATTATTTAGAAAGCAAGTTTATATCGATTGATTGAACGATAAAGTCTATAATGATCGCATAGAATGTTAAGTTATAATGACTATTAATTAGGCAAAAATGATTATAGTGCTTATTAAATTGAAGGATTATTTAAAATGTTAGGTTCACAATGATTATTAAAATATTTTAATAAAGTGCCCTTGTGTTTAATAATAAATGCATATCTTGCTATGATTAAGAAACTAGAACCATAATGATTGCAGTGTTATTAACTCAGAGTGATTTTAGGAATGGTTAAGTTGATTTCTATATTAAGACTTTATTTTTACCATTATCATTTGCTAGGAATGGTAGGAATGGTTACGCTTGATTATTATATTGGGGCATTGTAGTATTTTTCTAATAATAATGAATTATCATGATGGTTACTGTGGGATGAAGAATTTCTTTATACAAAAACAAAATGTTATTATGCAATTGCCTTATTTCTTTATTCTTGGTTTATTCATGTTATTTAGCAATTGCTTTATTCATGTGTGTAACCCAATCAATGTTAGTATTTTCACTATACAGTTGTGTTATTATGTATTCAATATTACAAGAATTG
>SNQJ01S0254561.1:0-12621 GCA_010110895.2 Picea sitchensis | reverse complement strand
CTTTTGGTAATAAGAAAAAAGCTTTGGAGGATCATTGGAGCATCTTTGAGTATTATTTTTGTTCCATACACATGAGGTGATATTGTTGCTTATTGTTTTTATGTGTTGTTGGTGATAGATCTTGAGTTGAAGTATTTTGCTTGAGTAAGGTAGCATAGAGTATTCTTGTTATCTTATGTTTATGTTGGATAGCTTAGGGTTTGCAAGTATTTCATTCTAAGTCTATTTCAATATAACTATATATTCCATGCTTCACATGTTTCTCTAAGTTTTGCAGGTCACCTCAAAGGATTCATTGGGATAGCATCGAAGAGGAGCCTACCCTTGAGCCCTTCTTACACTCCTTGCCTCTTTCTAATTCCATTTTATTTGTTGCATCCATTTCCATATATTTTTCAGCTTTTAACTAATTATAGATAGGTCAAAAACAAAATTTTCATTTTCAGATTTTTATATGTAAAAAATTTCTGTGTAAAAACAGAAATTTTTTAACAAGTTTGGTGTGTTTTGCAGCATTTCCAGCAAGCTTTTGCTTGCTGTTTTTTGCAGGTTAGTGACAGATCCAAAGGTATATGCTGTCCAAAAACACCTAGAAGACTTCCCCAACACACGTTCCTTGGTTGGGTAACACTTTCTCACTTCTCTCCTTCAATTTCTAAGTTTTCTAGCATATTTTCTCATTCTTTTGGGCCCTAAATCTTTAGCTAGCTTAGATTAGTTTGTTTCATCTTTAGTTGTTTTATTCTTTTGTTCATATGGTAGTTAGCTTTCTTCCTCTTTCATTTTATTAGTTTGTTGTTAGCCTAGTTAGCCCTCATTGACCAATAAAGGAAGGCTTGCCTCCACCTTGGTCATAGTGAGTGGTTCTTTTCTTTTCTTTCCAAGTTATTCTCTAAGTTTGTTTCACACATAATAATTTCATGACCGGCATCTTGGGAGATTAATCCCCAATACCGCACGACATAAGGGAAACTAATCTTCATTTGGTGATTTTATGCTTAATGATTGAATAATCTAATTGGTAATCACACATAATAGTTTCCTTTCATTTTATATCATTTTATATGCTCAAGATCTTATGGTTAAATGGTTTATAACATATTCTAAATGCTAAATCTTTAGTAACATAAATCATTTAGCTTGTTTATACTTGTAGCATCTTTGATTTGGTCATGGTTTGAGATCTTTCCATAGTATTGTTTAATCTTTATTATCTAAGCATATCTATCACTTAAATGATTAACACACTCATGGATAAGCAATCTTAGATCTCATATTTTCTTAAAGCTTTCACTAAGGAAGTGGTGCTTGCTCTTTCATATGGTTTAACATTCAAATATGTTTTGATGATGGTAGATCTTCATCCTAAGTTAAATGTCTATGATGATGATGTGATGCTCATATAACTTAATTTCCTTTTATCTATTGTGGCATAATCTCACACTTTAAGGCATTTCAATTCAGATCTACTTTTCAAACACTCTTTAAGTTTAAGTTATCTTGCTTCATGGTTATTTTCTCACATACATAACTTAAATTTTCTTTCCAAGCAAGTTTAATTTTCTATTATATGTAGCAAGTTGTCCTTGCTTAATCTCACACTTAACTTGCAAATTTCATGTGGAATGGTTTATAACTAATTGGTATATTTATTGTGTCATTTCCATATAAGTTTCATGTGGTGAATGCTCTTTATTTTCATGCTTTAAAACACATTTTGTGAGCAATTTCATTTTCGGCCATCCCCTTAAACGTCCAATTTTGAAGCACTAAAACACTTCTTCTAAACTCACCTAACACATAAGATACCCAGGTCACTATAGCCATAGAACATTTTAGGGACTGTTAGGTATGCACCATCTAATGGAGGCAGGGGAAAACAGCGGAGGGGACAGATCATATTGATTTAGATTGGGAGATCCTTTCGGAAGTACTCTTTGCATCGGAACGACCCGAGGGAAGCTATGGTGGGCCTCGTTTGCCTTACTTTCTTGAGCACCAGGCAGTCATTTTGGCCAAGGGAGGAGGAAGCTTGAAGCACCAACATAGTTTAGAGGGGAAGGAGTGTGATGGCAATCTTTAAGAAACTCCTTAAACTACTTGGATTGCATAGATCACCTTTGGGGTAGATGTATGTGTAGGAACACACTTTGCTGATAATCTCATTGATCATTTTATCTTAAGTCCAACTTTATGGTTTATGTGTTATTTCTATGTGAGCAACTAAATTAAAACATTGAATATCTTCTTTTGCTTAGTGTGGTGTGAATCAAGAAAGGTTGAGTATCCCACTTGGGAGGCATTACTTTCTTTGATTCTTGAGTGTTTTTTGTGATTGTTGTCAGTGAAGGCGTTCCAATAGAGTAATTGCTATTGGGGTATGCTTGGCCAATTGTTGTATCTCTTACACTTCTTTGTATCTTTGTATATCGGGGTATCTTTGTAAATGGTGTATTATTGTATACTTAGTATTCTTTTTGTAAGTAATATTAATCTTGGGTTTTTGGGTAGTTGAATTGATTTACTTGTAATACTTTTGTGTCATCACCCTCCATTCAGATTGACTTCATTGCTAACATTAGGCACTAGTTTTTTAGTTGACTTAGGGAAAGGGGCTGACTTACATTTAGATTGGACTTGCACTTTGCATTTGCTTGATCATCTTAGGTTAGTTTCCCCTTTAGCCTTTAACAAATTAAGAACTAACTCCTAGAACATTAATACTAAAATCAACTTAGTAACTAGGGACTACCCCCCTTGGTTCCCTAGGGAATTAGCCGAGGAGAGTTCAGTCAAGGTGGCGGTGTGAATTTGGGAACCTGAACCATTAATGTCCAGGGACACACTAAGTGAGTTGGACTTCACTCACGTTTGCAAGTGTGCATAAAGGCGACAACAAGGGACCTATGGGCCTCGAGACGCCTTAACCTCATTAGGTATCCTAAAGCCCGGGGGATATGAGATTTTAATAGAGGGTGTGTGGTACCTTAGAATCCATAATGCACTTTTTCCAAGCCCAGTATTTTGCCATTCTTTCATTTCTGTAGTACTTTAAGGAAAGGTTGAAGGCCATTGACCTGGCGTGGTGTCCAAATAATGGCAATGTCATACTGCTATGTACTTATGAACATAATGGGTTGGATCTTGATGAGACCTCCTTTCTCTCATTTATGTAACTGACAACCACTACCTTATATTGTTGACAATATGATTTTAATGTCATACCACTAGATATTCCATGGACATGATAAGGCCATTTTCGTGGTGGGGCAACATCCTCCTTCTTCCATACAACATCACTGAATATACTTTATTGGATTCCCCATTTTCTCAAAAGAGTGTTTCATTGTTTTTCTTGTGATCAGCAAGTGAAGCCTCTTGAAGAGTTCATACGGAAAAGCATATCTTAACATCAATCCCTAAGACGTATTCCTTCTTCCCCTTAAAATGAGGTGTCTTGATTATTACCTATCTAAAATCATGAGAGATAAGAAAATGGAGAGGGAGACAATGATGGAAGAAGTAAAATTGCAGGATGTGGTTAAAGAGACAGTCAAGTGGCTCTTCAAAGGGTTTCTAGTGTAAACCCATCCCTAAGGAAGATCCTGAGGCACAATGTCAGCCACAGGAAAAGGCATAATGTAAAACTTTGTCTTTGAAATCTGAGCAATCATGAATTCCCACAAAACATGTCTTTCAGATACTGCAATATTGGAAGCCAGTGCTCCATAATCTCGGCTGTACCTCATGGTGCAAGGCCCTTCTGCTCAAGGCCAGTGATGTGATGGATGCCATTCAAAATCTGACCTCTATATGGTGGTGAGAAGGGTGTGTGCAAAAGGGTATTTAATTGTAAGTCTCTGGCACTCCATACTCTGCAACCCTAAGGGCCTCAAGACACATAATCTCATATTGTCTAAAATAGGATATGAAAACATCATTTATAAAAACATTATTCTTTATATACCTACCGTTATGCCTTTATTCCTTTATAAAAGCCTATCTATGGTGGCTTCCACCCAGTTGGGTCATGGTTATTAAGGAGGATGATGCTCCTCAGGAACATGTTTGTTGGCTGAGTGGTGAATGGACAGAACATAACCCTCTCTCTCATTGTCATGTGTTATTTGACTAGAATTGATAGAGATTCAAGATGCTCTCACATTGATTTCTCCAAGATGGAGTGATCGTTTATAGAGCAGATTTGACTTTGTTCATAGTATAATCCTAATGTGTTAGTCTCTGAAATAGATACCTCTTTTGATGAGGGGCTTCTCGTTGGGTTTACTCAACATTAGAGTCTTAATTAGACATGCATGTGAGAAGGTAACTCAACATGGCTCATGGACAACTATTCTAGCAAGAAGAAATACCAAGAAGTACAAGAATTTCTAGAGAACAGAAAGAAGCATTGAAGAAATTGGAAGATTTATTGTGAACAAAATTCATTTACAAGTAAAAGTAAGGTGACTTGTTTAGTATAAATAAGGTGCCTTGGTTCTCATTTGTTCATTATCAGTTCACAACTTCTCTTCTCTCATAAATTTCATTGTTCAATTTTGAGAGAGGCGAAATTATTAGGGCATCTTTAGCTCGGTTTTCTATTTTTGTTGGATGCATGCTATCTTGTCAGGGTTATCTTTCTTTCAGGAAACATATCAAGTGCTAGGGTTTCTTCATAATGTGGCATGCCTGTAATCTTGGGATTCTGATTTCTTCTAGAAAAGTTGTTGGGTTTTCTATAGAAGAATTTGATTTGAGTTTCCCAGGATGTGAAAGATCTTTGTGTATTTTGTGCATGGCTAGCTTTCTATCATTCCATTGTTTCCTAAACACATGGATTTGGTTAAAGTTTTCAGTATTAGTGTGGTAATATATAAATGTATTAAAATTCTGTTTGAGATATAGGAAGTAATTATCAGATCACAGGAGAATTACAATTAACATGCTATTTTCCTGAGTTGATGTATATGATAATCTAGGAGCCACTTATACTTCAGAGAAGGGATGATAAATTATTGTGATTTGTGAGCCCAACCTCTCTTAAGGATCTTCTTGTTGTCCTTTGGAGAAATCTGAGCTGATCTGTACTTTGTGTTTTACAGTATTTAAATTTTAATATAAGTTGATTTTTCAGGAAAACTTATTTGTTTCATTTTTGTTGATGGCAGCTGCACTGGCCATAAGGGATCAGTGTCACGCTTGCAGATTGAGGACATATGGGGACCCCAATTTAATAGGAGTAAGCTTGGGCATTTCAGTCTATTGACCATCTACCCCTAATTACATTCTCCCATGGTGGGATTAGATCTGCTATACTTTCTCATTCCTGAGAGCTACTACAGATTATTGGGGCCACCTTTAGTGAAGCAGAATTTCTTCTCTCTGGCTGCAAATTGCTGATAGAAAACAATATCACATAAATAGGTACCTCTTCATGAAGTTTTGTCATCTCCCTTGCAATTACACAGCGCCTGTAAAAGCAAAGGCAGCATAATAAGCGACAAAAGAGAGAATAAAGACTAAAATCTATACAAAACAATATCAGCAATTATATATTTTCTTGTCTGGTGGGGAGAAAAAGAACTATGGGCAAAGATGACCTGATATCAGTATTAATTGTAAGATTTTATAACTGCGCACACATGAAAATGGCTTACAAGATGGTGAGAGGTATAAGTACATATGTACACAAATGATTCTGCTTAATGGCTATAGGTTGGCCAGTCTACCGTATCTAATACATGTACCACTCTCTCCTATATCTCATCCCATATTACATTATAATGTGTCTCCTATTTTAGTTTCAAAGTGGAATTCTAACCCACTAATAACCTTAAACCAGTGTTATTTATTTTTGATCATCATCCTTGTTACATTGCTAACGTGTTATTAAAGCATGAATACAATTTACTTGATGAACTTGTTCTTTGCTCTCTGTGTATTTATTTTCAAGACTGGGAAAATCAAGTAGTTAAGCATTGCATTTAGAAGAAATAGCAGTATCCCTCAAACTTGTCAAGTGAATTCAAATTTGATAGTCTTAAGCTTTTAAGCATAGAGGGCTTCTGTAGTGCAACCTTCCAGATATCATTTTGGAGTTAACTTCTACATTAGAGTGTTAATTAATCAGGCCATATCAAATTATTAATTAGCAGTGACCAATAATTCTCATGATTTGGATAGTCCATGCTACTCATTGCAGCCAGTTGATAGCTACAGGGGTGGAATAAATTGGGATTGAAACTCAGCGAAATGATATAGCATCAATCAACTAGGGCTTGTACCGATGCTTGCAGGACTTCCTGGGTGGTCACCCATCATAAGACGCCTCTGGCTCAAGTGCCCTTAACTATGGAGTATTCCCCACAATCAAATTACTTATCTTACTACCCATTTTACCAAAACCCACTTAAATGTGCCTTATGAACTATCTCTGGGACTACCTTCGCTCTTCCCTACAATATTCTTCCAAGCATGGAGAGGCTACTTAATGCAACGTAATGGAGAAATATCATTTTGGAATTCAATTGCGTGAAATTAAGTCGTATCCATGGCCCATATCCACCATGAGTATTAGTCGTAACTTACCAATAATTCTCATGATTTGAATAGTCCATAGCACTCATTACGTGGTGATGCTCCGCAGGAATTGAAGAAGTGGGATTGAAATCAGGCCAGTTACGCATCAATCATCACTTCGGTGCACCGATTTAACCAAGACTTCTCGGTGGTCCTTGTCCAAGATACCCTCGGCTCCATAAACTTTAAATAATAAGTTGCTGAGAAGCATGTTCCATCATCGACAAGTAAAAACAGATCCAATGAAGAAACCGGATACGCTTTCTTAGATGAATGTAACTTCTTGAAGGCCATCTTACAGTAACGCCACTGGTAACATATGCCTCTTCGAGGCTTGCAAAATGCACAAATTTTTTCCCCAAAACCGGTAGAAAATCGGACCAACTATTACACATAGTCAACCTTTATATTAGAGAAAGAGAACATATTAATGACTAGCGGAAGCTGAAATCAGTTCAGATTTTGATTTTGAAAATTGATACTAGAGTCTCGTGCCCTTCCAAGTAGGGAGGAAATAGTAAAATATTTGGTAGTGTCGAGTGTATCTTTTGTGAAAAAATTTGTTCTTCCTTGGATAGGCTTAAAATATTTATCCCATGAACACTGTGGTCTTCAAATCATTCAGTCAAAATTTGTTCTGTGTTAACCTTCCTCTTTAGCCTCTTTGCCCACATGCATTTTGATGGTCATCTACTAGCATATCCTCCACAACTTTGTCATTCAAGGTATAATGTGCATATGTCTCTTCATGGGGTAGATGTTCCTGTTGTCGTCCTAATACACACTGGGTTATGGTGGAAAGAAACCTTCAATCCACTTGGTGTGTCCTTGGGGGAACCCAGTCTGGGTGAGGTGCTGTGCACGATCCTCAACTCCTCAGATCTAGGCCAGCTCCAGAGCCAGGGGGGTAGTCCCAAAATAAATCTAGGGCTTTTCTCTAACCTAAGAGAAAATAGCACAATCCTAGGGGTTTATTCTGTGAAAATAAGGTGGTCATTCTGCATTTAAAACTGGCATCATAAAAAACACTTTGCTCATGAAACAATTCATACATCAAAGGATACAATATCTGCAAAACTTAAGAGCATAAAATAAAGTTACACAAGATGCATAAGTGTAAATACTCACATAAGAATTAAGTTGGATGTAATTTTAAAACCAGTTATACAAGAGGTCTCTTAGTTTCACGTTAGAAGACTACGGTGAATTTTGTAATTAGTTAATGAAAGTGTTTGGCCCCTTAGGAAGCTTGTTCTTTGCTTGGACTTGCTAAGAGTTTGCGAAACCCAATGGTTTCACCAGTAAACTCACAAAGTATTGGATGTCCAAAATGGGTGGAAGCTAGGTCTAGAAAGGGCCCATGCCATGAGTCACTTTTGGGATTTTTCCTCCCAATGAACTCACAATCTTAAAGGATTGCTCTATTAAACTAGCGAGGTTCAATTACTTGATAAAAACTTGAAAGAGATAAATCGCACCTTGCTTTGTGAATAAAGAACTTGCACAAACACTTTAAAGTGTAAAGAAAAGATTTAGCAACAATTGATGTATCATACCACCTTTGTAGTTGAGAGAAATTAAAAAGATACTGCTTGAGAATTAAATATTGTTGCAAAGCTGATTGAAGAAAGAAAATACTTGAAACCAGCTAACTAAGTATGCATGAAAATTTGAAAATTGGTTAACATGCATAAAATTTAGAGTGTTGTAGTGTTTTTGATATGTTTGACTTGTGTATTTGATTGATGAGATTTTAAGCATGCACAGCTCTCACAAAGACAAAGCAACCCACAACACAAATCTAAAGGGGATGATGGCTGGGCACAAAGGGCCCTTTTACACTATTACAATGGAGAACCAGAGTTGTCTTTGAGCCTTTAGCTCTTTTAGAAGAAGATGGATCATTATTATTGGATCGTTAAGAATACAAGAAGAAGAGAGAGAAATAGAAACTTAGTTTGGCGTACAACTGAGGGGTCCCAGAAGCCCCTATTTTGCCCCAAAATAGGCAGAAAACCTCTTGAGGCCAATGTTTACTGCAGTAATTCAAGTTAGAATATGATAAGAAGGAGTTTTAAATGATAAGAAATTTTAACAAAAAAATTAAAAACTTTCTAAAGGCGCAAATTTTTAGAGCCTTTAGAGGCGGTTTATGGACCTAACTTAGGCTCCTTTGAATGTACTATTTTCTGTTTTTAAAACAGCAAACATAGGGCAGCCGATTAGCCTGATAAACAACTTAAAACCAAACAAAAAACTCTGATCTAACTTCTAGGTGAAAACACCAAAGAAATTGCTTCAAACTTGCCTAAATCTATCCTTTGAAATTGACAAAATTGAGAATTAGATCTAGGAAACAAATGCATGTAGTCTTTAGATGTTTAAAATGAACTTTAACCCTATTCTAAGCATGCAACAAGAGAGGAAAAGAAAAAGAAAGGAAAGAGTTTTATCCCGAGCATGCAACCAAGAAAGAAAAGAAAGGGAAAGAGTTTTATCGAGATTTTGAGTTTCCGCTTGAGCTTGGAAAATTTGAGCTATGGGGTTCTCCTTGATGTGAAGAAGAGGGTGAATGTCTTCCTTAAGAACTTCCTGGACAGAAAAGTGGAAGCAACTGAGCTCCTTTGCCTCTCCAAGAGATTGATATTACATGCAACACTAATACCTGCAAGTTCCTGTAGTTGGTGTTTCTCTACACAAAAGCTTCAAGAGCACATTAGTTTAAGCAAAAACACACATGCAATGAAATATTTGAGTATAGATCAACAAGTAAATTAGATAATAAGCAAATTAAATAACTTACTCCATCTAGATAGCATTATTCCTATGATTAGCCAAATAGAAAAGACACTATGCATAAAATCATTATAACATCGCCTCATGTTATACTGGATTGAAGGTTTCTTCCACGATAACTTAGAATTAATAAATTCCAATTTTGCGAGAATTTAATTAATTCGCTAAGACTTTAAAAAAAAACCTATCAGACTTAGCCGCAATTTCCAAATAACTCGGACACTATGTTCTAGTATGAGCTTATATACATTCTGACACTAGACATTGGATTTTCCATGCCGAGACTTGCTTGTCAACACATACTTCGACTTTGGAGCAAGTCTTTTTTCCGAGTGAAAAAACTTAGAAATTATTTAATCATCTCACTAAGGTAAGGAGAAAAAATAATTAACAAGTAAAAAAAACACTCTGGAGTATGTGCCCACTCCCAGATCAAGGGTGGCCAATAGTCTTTTACATTCTCTCATACTTAGAACATTTATTACAATAGCGAAAATGCAGGAAAAATGGGCCTTTTAATGGCCTGTTGAATCACTGAACTCTGCATGTATGAGCACTGCTTGCTCATTCTCTGGTGGCTCTTTAGGAAATCCATCTTGTGCAAACTTGGTGGATAACATTGGCTCCATATGGGGATGTGTGCTTGATCTTTAAACAAAAGGAGAGCATGCGAGAATCCAAAATCTATCCCTACATCACAAACATCTCGCCAAAAACAACATCAGCGACACATTTATATGAAGACCAAGTGTAAATTGAAATTGCACAATTATTATACATGTAAGTACAAAATGAAAATGAACTATAAAAATTTAAAATGTGGAGGAAAGGGTTAGAGATACATTACAGAGGATGCCCCATGGCATCAAGTAACATTATTGATGAAGACTTGAGAATTGTCTGCTCACTGGTAGCTTTAACCGTTCCACTGTCTGACTGGCTGAAGTAGAAACTGCATGAATCACCCATGTCATGGACGAAACAAGACCTCAGATGTCTGAATAATCCCTGTCCGGGATGAATCTCTGAAGATCCTTTTCCAAGCTTTATTAACTTGGAGTTTTTCCTGGGAATATACCACCCAAGAGACGTGTTTTTCTTTATTCAACCAAGCTTTGAAGTTTGGTACGCCTTGTACAATTTTTATGAAGCTTTGCATTGGACTGTCATGATGTAAGGCTAACCACTGCTCATAATGATCTGGAGTTAAAAAATTGAATTTATCTTCCAATTTCTCATTAGCTGTCATTAAGCCATCTGATGGTTGAGAAATTCGAACTGGAACTGGAACTATCAAGGAATCTGCTTCACTGATCATTTCAGGATCATCACAATTGTCGACAATTTTCTCTGAAGAGATGGATTCCTCGGGAGGAGGGTGGGGATTTGAATTATCTGGATACTCAATCATTTCCAACTCAAAATCCCTTGTTTCCTTATGACCAGTTAATGACTCGTCTATAGGCTTTTCCGGAATTTCTAAGTGAAACTCCTTTTCTTGTTTATTGTGAAACTCTGGCTCTATAGAGTCTAAATACTTGATACAAGCTTCTGCCTCTGCAAGGCAAGCTTCCATGTCCTTTAACTGCATTGCATGAGCAAATCTCATGGCTTGTATGACATCTGTAAATTTTTCATCAAAATCTGGTGAAGCATCTAAATTGACTGTCTTTATAATTGGAGGTTCCTTCTCCTTCCATTTTTCCATGAAAGTGTTAGTCAACTCTTTGTAAGTTCTAATTTGTTTATCCTTAAGTTTTGTAAACCAATCAAGATCATCATCATCAAAGGACAAAATAAACAATTTCATTCCCACATCTTCATATAAGGCATTACAACACCATTTATTAAAGCAAAGGGAAACTTTCTTAACATGACGTCTAGCATCAACAAAATTATTACTTTGAAAACAAGGCAAATTTTCGATTGAATTTTCTGGAATTACATGTGGATAACCACTTATTGCAGAAAAGTCAATAGATTTATAAAGATCATCCATTTCTAAACTAGATTTATTAAAAGGAAAAAAAACTAAAAGAAATGGACTGGGACCCAAAAATTAATAAGGATCCTGCAAGAAGGCAGATTGGATAACTTCCTCCAAAAACACCTTCGGGTTTAAGGATGAAGCTAAATAAATTGCGAGTTCCTCTTTGCAGAAAACTTTGTCAAATTATTTTGAAGTGGAGTCGCCAGATGATCAAGTTTAGTATAAACAAACAAGAAGCATCAAACAAAGCAAAAAGCAAAAAGAAAAAGTCGTGTCCCGGGAATAGAAAGGTTTATCCCTGGTAACGGTGCCAAAAATGTTGTCGCCTTATACACACCTGGGACACGTAGAAGAAATCTTCAATCCACTCGGTTGGTCCTTGGGGGCAAGTGAGTTAAGCTTCCAGCGAACCGCCAAAGTTTGAACATCATTTGTTCAAAATTCAGAGTTCAGAAGTTCAGTCGGTCGTAAAGACCACCTTTTCTCTTTACATTTCCACAAAAAATTGTAATAAGAGGTGTTTGCATGATGAACTTGTAAAAGGTCTTAGCCACCTTAAGTCCTAAGCGTGAGTTATACTCTGGAGTGTTTTTTCACTTACTAATTATATTTTGTTGTTTTCAAGCAATTTATAATTTATGAGTTTTTAATTCAATTCCTCCAGAGCTAGAGTATATTCCCATGGTTAGGCTTGACCATGGATGTAAGCCTAGTGTCTGATGTATATTACCATGCTAAACATCCTCCTATAGTCTTATGGAAATGTATTAAGTCCCCCCTATGATTTTTTAATTTTTTCAGTTAATTAAAAATTTGCCAGAATTCGGCAATTTTTAATTAAAAAATAAAGATACATTAAAAAAGTGGTATTAGGTGGCCAAATAAGCCATGGGGATGCTCATTTTTGGACCTAGAGCACCCATATTACCTAACTACCCACTTGTTTGAGTAAAATTAGTGATTTTAATCACTTAAAGTTAATTTTACTCTCAAAAACCCGAAAAAGTCAATTTAACTCAATAAAAATCAGCAAAGGCAAAAATAAAAGGACATGTGGGGACATGATTAAAGACGAAATAAAGGCATAAAGTCAAAGAGATAGTCAATGGGAACAAAATCGATTTGATTGGAGATTGGGGCATTCTAAGGTACTCAAAGGTACCCCATGGTGTTGTTAATGTTTATGCCATTATTATAGTTCTTTGCATTTCATTAGATAAGAGCATAATAAGAACAGGATCACTGAGAAATAC
>SNQJ01S0254560.1:0-12621 GCA_010110895.2 Picea sitchensis | reverse complement strand
AGTTTCCTTTTGAAATTTTATTTGGGTATTTGCCACCTTTTCCCTCAGATGTTGTATATGGACAACAATAGTTTCTTAATAAGAGTCCTCTTGATGACCAATCATCAATTGGTCATCATGGAGGAAAATTACTTCATTTGTAGAAGAAGTCAAGGTCTACTAGCAGGTAGTTCCACCAGATCCAAGGAAGAAATAACAATGATGGATTCCCATGATTTTTATCATCATTTTTTTTAAGAAACCTTCTTCACACTAACAACTCGAGTGAATAATTCCATGCCTTTGGGTTTAGGAAATTGGGATTTCCAATTCTTTCTCCATAAGTGGAAAACACAGAGGTTGTTGAAAATAAATTGCCCCCATACTTATTCAAGATGAGCTCTACACAAGAAAGGTCAACTTAAATGAAACAAAGATTATCAAATTCTCTAGAGTAATGGAAAACATTAATAACCATGGGAAAAATTTAAGAATAGATTGTTGCAAATAAAGATAGCACAAAAGAAAAGGACAGTTGGAAATGCACCAACACACATTTTGAGAATGTTTTGAATTTGAAAGATGAAGCATTAATTTAATATCTAGGAGGATGTATTTGCATTTATGTTGTGAATATTGTAAAGCAGAACTTGAGCGTTGCTCTCATCTGTCTTATATGGAGGCATTTAATTGTAATGAATTTAAAGCAGTTGTAGATTTTAATTTCAATTAGATAGTTAGAGTTGTAGGAGGGAAAACTCTAGAAAGCTCCCTCGTATGTATTGTATGGTAAGATTATTCTCATTGTAATTGTAAGTTGTAGAGCAAGAGAATAAGAGAAAAAAAGGAGAACTGAGATTGTAGAAGTGGTATAAGTAGATAGTTGTTGCTATTGAATCCATGTACAGTGATGTTGGAATTAATATAAGAACGCTTTGATTCCATTTCATGGTGTATCATGGTCACTGTTTGCATCTATTGAATGGTATGTTTACAGTTGGTTCATGTTCTCTGTTGTGCATTTTGTTTCAATGCTATGTGTATGTTGCTCTTGATTTCATGTTGAATGTATGAAGTCTGTGAGAGAGGAAGTATGAGTTTCAATTGTTTCTCTTCCTGAGAATTCCTGCAAGGAGTGCAGTGAAGGTCTGCAAAGAGTGCATTGACAGGATTCTGAGTTTCATCTCAGAAAGAGAAGCTCATGAGAGATATCGTTGTTCTCATACTAGCAGAAGTGCAAGTATAACACAGAGTCGTGCAAGGTGTGCACAGGCTGGCTGAAGTTTTAGATTATCCAACCAAGGGGAAGGGTTGAACAACTATTGTTGCAAGGAGCACACAGAGTTGAAGTGTTAAATAACCAGAGGTTATTGTGAATGCCGCCAGGAGTGCTTGCAAGAATCCTTTAGAAATCCTTGAGTTGGCAGCAAGTACAAGCTCAAGAAGGATAGATACTTGGAAAGATTTCGAAGGGAGGATGAGGTCTCGAGTCACCTCGCAGAAAGTTAAGTTTAGGAGGAAAATATGCCAAGTCTTTGGACGGAATTATTTGAGAAGTTTGAACGGACGGCTGAAATTCTCAGAGGGAGAATCATCAAAGTTTTGTGGATCGTTGGATCTTGTAGATCAGCGGAAGGGTTAAGGCTGAGTGTATTTCAACACTTATAAGATCCCGACGCCTCTTGGGATCCATAGAAGTTGTTGATTTAGCACTTTGAATTTCAGTGTTTCGGAATTCGGGAGTGTGGAGAAAATCGTGAAGAGGAGGTAAGAATTGTGAAAGCCCGATTCGTGAAATTTTGAAAGGATCTAGAGCATTAGATCATAGGAGGATCTAGACCGTCGATCCGCAACAAAGAAGTCATGAATTCAGACTTTGAGAAAACCAAGGAGCGTTGTATCGTAAACTCATGAGTCGCAAAATTCTGACGCGCTTGAGAGTGGACCCCAGGACTTGATTGGAGGTCATATGGTGGATGCAATAAGGGAGGAGATTGATGCAGGAGCATCCCTCACGTCAAGTGATCCAGTGCAGAAGACAGAGGACAGTTGGGCAGATCCAGCCAAATTTTTGAATTTTCCCTTGAAGTCGATGCGCCAAATATAAATGAGATCATTTAATGAAGGCGTCGTGGTATAATGTAATCAGACCTTGAGCACCCTGCTCTCGTCTGAAGTAGATGGAGGCATTTATAGTAGTAAATGTAAGTAGATAGAATTGAATATTAGATTAGACAGTTTTAGGAGGAGTGGAGGGAAAACGGATATAGACACCCTCATTGTGCATTGTAACATAGTTAGAAGAATTCTGAGCATAGAGAAGAGAAGCAGAGAGTTGTGGAAGAACACCCATGTACAGAGCTGGAATTAATAGAAAAGATTGATTCAAATTCGTGGAGTTGTGTTTGTTCTCTGTGTATGTATGATGAATGTTGTGCTCATGAGTATTTACTTCCTGTTATGCTGTGTATATGATTTCATGTGTTGAGATTGAAGTCTGAAAGGAAGTAGAAGAAATGAGTTTCAATTGTTTCTCTATCTGAGCAAGGATTCCTGCAAGGAGTGCAGTTGAATTCGTCCGCAAGGAGTGCGTTGACAGAAGGCTCATATAGTTTAACTCTTGTTCTTGTTCACCCAGAAGTGAAATTGAGTTATACGAGCCGTGCAAGGAGTGTGCAGGCTAAGGAGAGTCTCAGTTGTGAATCTGAGTGAAGTATTGAAGGACTGCTGCTGCAGGTGTGCGCAGAGTCGAAAGAACTCAACACTTGGAAGTGTTTGAGAACTGTCGCAAGGAGTGCGTGCAAGAGTCTTTTTGAAGACTCAGAATTGTGTGAAGCTCAGGAGGGATAAGGCTTTCAAGCTCGTCAAAGAGAAGCACTGGAAGTTTGTGTCGTAGAGTGTTTGAACAGGTGCTACAAAGTTACGTGCAGGAGGACCAGTTTTCATAGAGGAATATTGGGTTCATTCGTAGAAGACATCCAAGAAGAAGATTGATGATTAGGATCTTGTGGAGAATATTTGCAAAATCTCGTCAATCGTTGGATCTGCCAAAGAAGCAAGGAGGTTATGGCCGCGTTCGGAGTTCAATCTCCAGGGGTCGTGAGCCGTTGGATCATGGATCAGCTACCCGTCAGCCATCTGATCTGACAGGAGTTGCACAGGGTTTAACCCTCGTGAGTAGAGTAAGAACCCCAAGAGGCGTCGGGATATCGAGCCATCGGGGTTCGGGAAATCGGGACTCATGAGAGCAGAAGATCGGGAATTTCCATAGAAAAAAATCCCGGGAAGATCGGGATCGTCCATTTGTGGAGACGCGTGTCGGAAATCAAGGCGTCAGGAGTCAGGAGTCGGAGTTCTTGAGGTCGTGAGGGTTGAGACATCAGAAGTCTCGAAATCCCGATGAGTTCAAATTCATCCATCTATTGGGACAGGTGGTGAGGATCGAGAGTCCATCGACATTTCGGAGATTCAGGAGACAAGAATCTGAGACCTGTTAAATCTCAAAACGACGGAAGGATCATAGCCGGAGGATCTCAGGGAGGACACATGTTGTGTGGTCATCCAGATCAGGAATGTGGTCATCGGAGTTCAGGTAAGTGAAGGTTCATGGTTTTGTAAAGTAGGGAAACCCGAGGGTTGACCTGAACCATCCATCACTTGGGACGCGTGTCAAAAATCTGAAGAGAGTCGGGAATTGATGTATCGGGGATCCTGAGGACAGGATACTCTTGCAACTTGGAATCGCAAAATGAGATATCCCGACAGGCTAAGGAAATAGTGTGGGGCCACAGCGGAGTCGGTGACGTGGACAGGTGGCAACAATAGGAGCCATCGGTAAAAGTCCCAAAAATGGAAGTCGTCTATCGGTGTTTGGGTCATTAGGATATCGGGGATCTTGGTGACAAGGTGTTTAGGTATTTTGGAACCGCGAAGTTCGAAACCTTGACAGGGAGGAAGGACCCACCGTAGGGTCAGCTGTCAGCAAACCAGAGAGTCGGGATTCAAGGAATCGGGAATCCCGTGGCAAGTGTTTTTCAGCATTTGAAACCCTGTAGCCCCGACGAGGGATAAGACTGCGGTCACGGGGACAACGGTCATATGGGTTAGGAGTCTAGACAGGAGAGCTAGTGCGCAAGGAGCGCGTCGGGATTCAAGGGATCGTGAATCCTGAGGACGAGTGTATTTTGACATTGGAAAGTCCGAAACCCCGATGAGAATATGACTGCGGTCATATAAGAGGAGGTCACGTGGACTAAACGCAGGGCTGAGGGCTAAGGCAACAGAGGAACATATCGGGGATCGGGGATCGGAAAAACAAGTTGTTTGGACATTTCAAGTGCCAAAATCCTAATAGGAGGAACCTCGATAACAGAGTAAAAGGCCAGCATTGATTTTTCGATAGAAGAAGGGGAGATCCCATGAGGGAGTGTTGTGGGTGAAAATTTCCTGATAGGGAAATAGAAGAACTTTTCAGTTCTTTGGGCCGAGGAAGGAAGAAAGATCCTGTGAGCGGACGTGCCTAGCGGGCGCGCCTACGTCAAGTGGTATCAGAGCTTAGAAAAGCTTCTTTGCTTTCTGTAGCAGGGAAAAAGAAAATTCACCATGTCGTCGAGGAGAAGGGATAGACAATCACCCGATCCAGAGGAGGAAAGGGAGATGCCCAGAGGAAGGGGTAGGAAAGTGCAGCTTCCAGAAGTGGAAAGAGATCTGCATAACTTACGCGCTATGGTTGTGGATATGGATATAAGACAAAGGCGCAAAGCTGATGTAGGAGATATCGGTGATTCTGAAAATGAAGATGATGTTGGACATGGAGAAGAAGAAATACCAGTGGAAGATGCAGCAAATGAGTGCTTACTTAAAGCTGTTGCAAGAATGGGTGCAAAGGTGAAAATGGACATTCCAGTTTATGAGGGAAATCTGGATGTAGAAGAGCTTCTAGACTGGATTAGAGCTCTAGACACTTACTTCGACTATGAATATATCGAAGAGGACAAGAAAGTCAGGCATGTCATCACAAGATTGAAAGGACATGCAACCTTGTGGTGGGATGAACTACAAGCTGACAGGCGTTGCCAAGGCAAACAGAAAATTAAGAGCTGGGACAGGATGATTGCAAAGATGAAGGCAAAATTCATTCCCAGAGACTATCAAATTTCTCTTTTCAGGAGAATGCAGAACCTGAGACAGAAGTTGATGACAATAAAGGAATATACTGAGGAATTTTACAGGTTGAATATCAGGGCAGGTCATCATGAAAGCAATGATGAGAAAGTGGCCAGGTATATGAATGGCCTGAGATATGAGATTCAGGATGAAATGAGTATGGAAACCATCGGAATAGTAGAGGATTCTTATCAAATGGATTTGAAGGTGGAAGAGAAGCTAAGCCGAAATCAAAGTCAGAGGGGTCGAGGCAGGAGTCAACCCAGGGGAAAATCATTTGCCCAGGAAAGAACCCAGAAGCCTAGGGATGACTGGAAGAAATCTCAGACTCAGACAGAGAGAGGTGGAAGTTCACAGCGAGGACAATACGCCAAACAGAGAGGACATGATACTGAGCAGAGAGGAGGATATGGTGATAATAATAGGTTTCCTCGTACCAGAGGTAGAGGAAGAGGAAGAGGTGGAGTAATCACATGCTTCACATGTGGAAAGAATGGGCACAAGTCATTTGAGTGTCCGGAGAAAAAGAAAGAAACTGGAGAAACTCACATCGTCGAGGCACAAAGGCGAGATGTTGAGGCAAAAGATGTTGAAGGTGGAAGATCGATGATGATGTGAAAAATCCTTTTGACACCAGAGAAAGAAGTGGAAAGTTCAGTCCAAAGGACCAGACTTTTCAAAACAGCTTGCAAGACCAAGGGTTGGGCATGCAAGGTCATTGTGGACAGCGGTAGCATGGATAATCTCGTTTCAACCGAGATGGTAGAAAGGCTGGAGCTGGAGACGACTGATCATCCGAATCCATATAAAGTTTCGTGGCTACAAAAAGGACATCAGGTAAATGTCACCAAATATTGCTTAGTTGAATTCAAGATAGGAGGATATAATGATAAGATATTATGTGATGTCATTCCTATGGATGTTTTTCATCTATTGTTGGGTAGACCATGGAAATATGATAGAAATTTGATTCATGATGGGAGGATGAACACATACACCCTAGAAAAGAATGGGAGGACACACATGTTGCTTCTGATAAAAGATAAAGAAGTAAAGCCGGAGGTAAGCAACACAATACTTCTCATGAGTGGGAAGGAAATTCTTACGGAAGTTAAGAAGAAGGAGGAACCACAGTTCATTGTGGTCAGAAAACTGAAGATTGTTCTGACTAGCACCAGAGTGGACAATTTGCCAGAAGAAGTTCAGGGACTGCTGGAAGAGTTTGCTGATATAGTAGTGGACGAATTACCTCGTTTGTTGCCACCAATGAGAAGTGTGAGTCATCATATCGATCTCATACCCGGAGCCAGTTTGCCAAACAAAGCCACGTACAGATTGACGCCGCAGGAGAATGAAGAGGTCAAAAGACAAGTCCAGGATTTTTTGGAAAAAGGTTTGGTCAGGGAAAGCTTGAGTCTGTGTGTTGTTTCGACGGTACTCAGTCCGAAGAAAGACGGAGGCTGGAGGATGTGCACTGATTCAAGGGAGATTAATAAGACAACCATCAGGTATAGGTTTCCATTACCAAGGATGGATGATTTAATGGATTGCTTAAGTGGAGCAAATTTGTTTTCAAAGATAGATTTGAAGAGTGGATATCACCAGATTCGCATGAGAGAAGGTGATGAATGGAAAACAACATTAAAGACAAATGAAGGTTTGTATGAATGGCTTGTTATGTCGTTTGGCTTAACGAATGTGCCAAGTACCTTCGTGATGTTGATGAACGAAGTCCTGAGGGATTTCATCGGAAAATTTGTTATCGTATATCTGGATGATATACTGATTTTCAGTAAAACGGAGGCTAAACATCTGAAGCATTTAGCCATTGTGATGAAGAGATTACAGCAAGAGAAGTTGTTGATAAACATAAAGAAGTCCTCATTCATGAAGATAGAACTCATTTATTTGGGATTTGTTATTTTGAAAAATGAGTTGAGGATGGATCCAGATAAGGTGGAGCTAATCAAGAATTGGCCATCACCGAGGAACATATTTGAGGTGAGAAGTTTTTATGGATTGGCTAGTTTCTACCAAAAATTCATTAGGGAATTCAGTGGAATTAGCACAGCAATGATGGATACAGTGAAGAAAAGACATAAATATTTTCACTGGACTGAAGAGGCTGAGAAGAGTTTCAATTTGTTGAAACGGAATATTACAGAACAACCAATTCTGGTATTGCCGGATTTTCAAAAGACATTTCAGGTAAAATGTGATGCAAGAGGGTTTGCAATAGGAGCAGTCTTAAGTCAAGATGACAAACCAATTGCATATTTCAATGAGAAGTTGAATGAAGCGAAGGTGAAGTATTCCACATATGATAATAAATTGTATGCCATCATCCAGGCATTGAAGAAATGGAGGCACTATTTGATTACGAAGAAATTTGTTTTATATAGTGATAACCATGCATTGCAGTTTGTGACTCAACGGGAAAAGTTGAATCAGAGGCATGTTAAGTGGGTTGAATACATGAAGAATTTCACTTTTGTGATAAAACATATTTCTGGTACTGCTAACAAAGTTGTTGATGCTTTGAGCAGGAAGTGTTTATTGTTGCAGGAGTTCAAAATCAAGACGTTAGGTTTTGATGATCTCAGAGACATGTACGCAGATGTTCCAAACTTTAAGGAAGCGTATGAAGCAGTTGAGAATCCAGTTCTCAGAGATAGCATCAAATGGGTCGAATACATGATCCAGGAGGGATTGTTGTTCAGAGGCAATCAGCTATGTATTTCGAATTGCTCCATGAGGGAGAATCTGCTGAAGGAAAAACACAGCGGAGGATTGGTCGGACACTTCGGTCATGATAAGACATTCACAAAGTTGAGCGAGTCATACTTTTGGCCAGGGATGTGAGCAGAGGTCAAGAGGTTTGTAGACCGATGCAGAATTTGCCAGCATTCAAAGGGAAGGAAGCATAATGCGGGTTTTTATCAACCATTGCCCATAGCTGAGAAGCCATGGGATGAAATTAGCATGGATTTCATATTGGGATTGCCAAGGATTCAAAGAGGATTTGATTCGATCTTTGTGGTAGTAGATAGATTTTCCAAGATGGCACATTTTATCCCATGTTAGAAAACCAGTGACGCGATGCACATCGCGAATCTGTTTTTCAAAGAAGTCATTCGACTTCACGGCTTACCAAGGAGTATAGTTTCGGACAGAGATACAAAGTTCTTAGGGCACTTTTGGAGGACATTATGGAAGAAGCTGGGGACTAACTTGATGTTTAGTTCATCTTACCATCCTCAAATGGATGGACAAACAGAAGTGGTGAACAGAAGTCTGGGAGACTTGCTGAGGAGCCTAGTGGCGGAGCACCACAACAGTTGGGACAATACATTGCCGCAGACAGAGTTTGTGTATAACGACTCAGTGAATCAGAGCACAGGCCAGAGTCCATTCCAGAATGTATATGGCACGCAGCCGAGAGGAGTTTCTGAATTGAGAGATTCGGAACAGATTGCTACTAGAAGCGCTACTGCAGAAGAATTCGCGGAGGCGATTAAAGAACTTCCCAGCCGGGTGAAGGAGCGACTGCAAAATTCAAGTCAGGAGTATAAGCGGAGAGCAGATCAGCATAAAAGACAACTTTAATTTGAGGTTGGTGACTTGATTCTAGCGCACTTGAGAAGAGAAAGGTTCCTGAGAGGAACATACAATAAATTGAAAATGAAGAAGATCGGACCCTGCAAGGTCTTGAAGAAAATTGGAGATAATGCTTATGAGATTGAGTTACTCGATGGGATCGGAATTTCTCCGATATTCAATGTCTCAGATTTGTACCCATACAAAGCTGAGGAAGCAAGAACAAGTGATGAACAGCCAAAGGTTCAGTGGAAAAAGCAAATTCCAGTTGCAGAGAAGCCACATATGGAGCAGATACTGGATAAACGAGTGGGTAAGAAGACCAGAAGAAAAGAATATTTTGAATATTTGGTCAAGTGGAAGGGCCATTCAGTTGAAGATGCCAGCTGGGAAAATGAAGTAGAGATTCTGAAGCATGGACAAAACATGTCGGAGCTCATGGACAGGAGCCCATGAAATTTTTCAAGCGAGGGAGTATGATGCAGGAGCATCCCTCACGTCAAGCGAGCCAGCGTGGAAGATAGAGGACAGTTGGGCAGACCCAGCCAAATTTTTGAATTTTCCCTTGAAGTCGATGCACCAAATATAAATGAGATCATTTAATGAAGGCGCCGTGGTATAATGTAATCAGACCTTGAGCGCCCCTCTCTCATCTGAAGTAGATGGAGACATTTATAGTAGTAAATGTAAGTAGGTAGAATTGAATATTAGATTAGACAGTTTTAGGAGGAGTGGAGGGAAAACAGATATAGACACCCTCATTGTGCATTGTAATAGAGTTAGAATAATTCTGAGCATAGAGAAGAGAAGCAGAGAGTTGTGGAAGAACACCCATGTACATAGCTGGAATTAATAGAAAAGATTGATTCAAATTCATGGAGTTGTGTTTGTTCTCTGTGTATGTATGATGAATGTTGTGCTCATGAGTATTTACTTCCTGTTATGTTGTGTATATGATTTCATGTGTTGAGATTGAAGTCTGAAAGGAAGTAGAAGAAATGAGTTTCAATCGTTTCTCTATCTGAGCAAGGATTCCTGCAAGGAATGCAGTTGAAGTCGTCCGCAAGGAGTGCGTTGACAGAAGGCTCAAATAGTTTAACTCTTGTTCTTGTTCACCCAGAAGTGAAATTGGGTTATACGAGCCGTGCAAGGAGTGCACAGGCTAAGGAGAGTCTCAGTTGTGAATCTGAGCGAAGTATTGAAGGACTGTTGCTGCAGGTGTGCGCAGATTCGAAAGAACTCAACACTTGGAAGTGTTTGAGAACTTCCGCAAGGAGTGTGCGCAAGAGTCTTTTTGAAGACTCAGAATTGTGTGAAGCTCAGGAGGGATAAGGCTTTCAAGCTCGTCTAAGAGAAGCACTAGTAGTTTGTGTCGTAGAGTGTTTGAACAGGCGCTGCAAAGTTACGCGTAGGAGGACCAGTTTTCACAGAGGAATGATGGGTTCATTTGTAGAAGACATCCAAGAGGAAGATTGATGGTTAGGATCTTGTGGAGAAGATTTTCAAAATATCGTCAGCCGTTGGATCTGCCAAAGAAGCAAGGAGGTTACAGCCGTGTTCGGAGTTCAAGATCCAGGGGTCGTGAGCCGTTGGATCATGGATCAGCTACTCGTCAGCCATCTGATATGACAGGAGTTGCACAGGGTTTGACCCTTGTGAGCAGAGTAAGAACCCCAAGAGGCGTCGAGATATCGAGCCGTCGGGGTTCGGGAAATCGGGACTCACGAGAGCAGAAGATCGGGAATTTCCATAGAAAAAATACCGGGAAGATCGGGATCGTCCATTTGTGGAGACGCGTGTCAGACATCAAGGCATCGGGATTCGGGAGTTGGAGTTCTTGAGGTCATGAGGGTCGGGACATCAGAAGTCTCGAAATCCCGACGACTTCAAAGTCGTCCATCTGTTGGGATAGGTGGCGAGGATCGAGAGTCCATCGACATTTCGGAGATTCAGGAGACAAGAATCCGAGACCTGTTAAATCTTGAAACGGCGGAAGGATCGCAGCCGGAAGATCTCAGGGAGGACACGTGTTGTGTGGTCATCCAGATCGGGAATGTGGTCATCGGAGTTCAGGTAAGTGAAGGTTCATGGTTTTGTAAAGTAGCGAAACTCGAGGGTTGACCTGAACCGTCCATCACTTGGGACGCGTGTCAGAAATCTGAAGAGAGTCGGGAATCGGCGTATCGGGGATCCTGAGGACAGGATACTCTTGCAACTTGGAATCATGAAACGTGATATCCCGACAGGCTAAGGAAATAGTGTGGGGCCACAGTGGAGTCGGTGACGTGGACAGGTGGAAGCAATCGGAGCCATCGGGAAAAGTCCCAAAAAGGGAAGTCGTCTATCGGTGTTTGGGTCATTGGGATATCGGGGATCCTGGTGACAAGGTGTTTAGGTATTTTGGAACCACGAAGTCCGAAACCCCGACAGGGAGGAAGGACCCACTGTAGGGTCAGCTGTCAGCAAACCGAAGAGTCGGGATTCGAGGAATCGGGAATCCCGTGGCAAGTGTTTTTCAACATTTGAAACCCTGTAGCCCCGATGAGGGATAAGACTGTGGTCACGGGGACAACGATCATATGGGTCAGGAGTCTAGCCAAGAGAGCTAGCGCGCAAGGAGCGCGTCGGGATTCGAGGGATCATGAATACTGAGGACGAGTGTATTTTGACATTGGAAAGTCCAAAACCCCGATGGGACTATGACTATGGTCATATAAGAGGAGGTCACGTGGACTAAACACAGGGTTGAGGGCTAAGGCAACAGAGGAACATATCGAGGATCGGGGATTGGAAAAACAAGTTGTTTGGACATTTCAAGTGCCAAAATCCCGATCAGAGGAACCCCGATAACAGAGTAAAAGGCCAGCATTGATTTCCCAATAGAAGGGGAGATCCTGTGAGGGATTGTTGTGGGTGAAAATTTCCCGATAGGGAAATAGAATAAATTTTCAGTTCTTCGGTCTGAGGAAGGAAGAAAGATCCTATGAGCGGATGTGCCTAGCGGGCGCGTCTGCATCAGAGATAAAGACCCGTTAGCCCTTTTTGGGGGTTTCAGAGATCGAAGGAATCAAGGGGGGACTCACAACAGGAATCATGAAATCACAAAACCTGAAATACCTTTTCAGGAGGGGCTTTGGTCACATCAGTTGGTCACCTGGAGTGGAGGTTCGCCCCTTGTGCTCGTTCACTCAGGCATAAATTTTGAGAAGGACCTATGGAAAAACTTGTGTGTTGAATATTCCTGCGGGGAATCAAAGAGTCAATCAGACTCAAAGGGAAGATTAAGAATGATCCTTAGATCGAGAGGTCAAGCAGAACCTATTGAGGTAGGGGTGTTGCATCAGGTGGTATCAGAGCCCAAATTTTGAATTTCTGTAGCGGAGAAGTAAGTTTAAAACAATGTCACCCAGAAGATGTCAATATAGACTAATGCTTGATCCATCTGTGGAAAGGGAAATGAGAGAACTTCATGCTCAACTAGATGCTATGAAGACAGCACAAAAATGGACAGTTGATGTTGGAGATGTCAGTGAATCCGTGATTGAGAATGAAGCAAGACCCGACGAAGAATAAGTTGTAGCCGAAGATGCTGCAGAAGAACGTCTATTCAATGTCGTTGCAAGAATAGTGGCTAGAGAAAAAATGGATATTCCGATGTACAAAGGCAACTTAGATGTTGAGGAGCTGCTAGATTGGCTTAGATCTCTAGATAAGCACTTCGATTATGAAGATATCAAAGAGGATAAAAAATTAAAACATGTTGTCACCAGACTTAAAGGGCATGCAACACTATGGTGGGATGAACTGCACGATGACAGGTGTTGCAAAGGCAAGCAAAGAATCAAAATTTGGGATAGGATGGTTGCAAAGATGAAAGCC
>SNQJ01S0254558.1:0-12621 GCA_010110895.2 Picea sitchensis | reverse complement strand
CCTTTGGTTACCTCAGTCACCTGTAGATATTCAATATGCTCAAGTGTGATTAAAATGAGAGAGCCTTGCCTCTTATTTATACTTTCATGTAGCTTCCTCAAGGGGTTACCTTTTAACCATCTTAACCCAATTTCCTTATTTTATGACTAACCCACTTCTAACCACTTTCCATAATTAGAAAGTTCTCCATTTACTTTATTATTTAAATAATCCTCCTTGACTTTCTCACTTCACTTTATTATTTAAATAATCCTCTTTGACTTTGTCACTTCACTTTATTATTTAAATAATTTATTCTTTGCAAGCACTTTGACTTATTTGACCTTTTGGGGCTTCAAGCCAACATATGAGGGTCCTCCAACTTCGTAAGGCCATAACTCTCAAACTGTGAGGAGTTATGTGACGTTCCACATACCACCAGAAATGGCATGACATGTACTATCTATCTAGAATAGTCTTACTTGCAAATATATCAAAACTCATACCATTATACATCAAAAAAACTTGGGTCCATTACCCAAACCTTTGTGCTACCGGAATTTGCTACCAGAATTTGCTACCAGACTTTCTTCAAGGGTTGAGATCAATGACAACCAACCCAATTAATCAACAAAATGTGTCGCGACACATTCAATATGTCACGATACATTGCTAAAATAGCGTGAGATGATGGAAAATATCGGCCTGTTTGCAAAAATGTTGAAGATTGCAGCTATGTGAGACATTCTCCAACCTACAAACCTGTGTGATGTGGATCATTGCAGCTATGTGAGATTTTCTCCAGCTTACAAACCTAAGAGAAAGCCCCTAAGAAGGGTATGTGATTCCTATCTAAGACAGAGCTGGAACGTAGAGATGACCTCCTCCATTCAGAGAGTTGAGAAGAACTCCAGATGATTATCCTATGAGAAAGGCAATCTGTTGAGTTGGACGTGAATGTGGCTGAGCACAATGTGAACGTGTGAAATCCCAAAGTGTTGGGTGTATCGTCATGAGAACAGAAATGAAGATGATGTATTAGCCTCCTTTGAGCAGCAGAGTTGACGAGAAATTAGATGACTCTCCTATGTGATGCAATGAGAAAGAAGATCTGTTGAGTGGACGTGCCTGTGGACGAGCACAGGTGAACGTGTAAAGAAGTGGTTCTTCTGTGTAATGAAGTGAGCCAGAGATATGGACATTCCTATGGATGTGCCCCTGGTGGATGAGCACTAGTGGGTGTATCAGATCCCTTGCTATATTGTTCAAGAGTCAAACCTGTTTGTAATCCTAATTGTAAAGGGTACAGGTCGGCCCCACCATAATGTGATTAGTAATAAATGTAAAAGATAATTAATGTGGTTAATATTAATTATAATGCGACTTAGAGAGGTCGGCCCTATTGTGCCTGTTATCCACCAAGTTGCACTAGGGTGAATTTCCAGCGAGCCGCCAAAGATTTGAACTTTATTGTTCAAAATTCAGAGTTCAGAAATTCAGCCGGTCAAAGAGACCACCTGGTTACTCTACATTTCCATAAAAAAAAATTGTATTGTAATAAGAGGTGTTGGCATGATGAATTTGTAAGGTCTTAGCCACTGTAAGTCCTAAAAGTAGGTTATACTCTGGAGGGTGTTTTCACTTACTAATTATATTTTGCGCTTTTCAGGCAATTTATAATATATGAATTTTCCTCTCAATCCTCCAGAGCTGGAGTTTATGCTCATGGTTGGGCTTGAGCATGAATCTAAGCCTAGTGTCGATGTATATTACCATACACCAAACATCCTAGAGTCTTATGGAAGTGTACTAAGTGTTCCCCTAAGTTTTTTAATTTTTTGAGTTAATTAAAAAAGTGCGAGTCAATGATTTTAATTAAAAATAAAGATACTTAAAAATAGTATTTGGAGCGCAAATGAGCCATGGGATACTCATTTTGGACCTAGAGCACCCATGTTACCCTAATTACCATTTACTTAGGTGAAATTAGTGATTTTATCACTAAAAGTTGATTTTACCCTCAAAAACCAAAAATGCATTTTAATTCAATAAAAATCATCAAAGGCAAAAATAAAATAAAGGGGGATAATTTTTGGAAAACTTAAATGCAAAGTCAAATCAAATAGTCAAAGGGAATTTGCTCGCCTGGTTTGTAGGAAGGTCAAGGGCTTGAGTGGGCTTGTCCCGTAAGTGAGGAGCTTTACCCAAACTGTCCTGCCCAGTGGGGGCTCTTTCTATTAGGAGAACAGAGTCCAAGGAGACGTCCTAAAGTGACCGGCAATGAAGGGCTAAAGGTAAAAGGTCAAGTCGGAAACCCCTTTCCTGATTGTTGCCCAAGAGATTAGTTAAGAGAAAATCCAGAAGAATGCACACATTTGCGGGACAAAACAAATACAACTAGAGTAATATTACTTGCAGTGGGTTAGTACTTCATGAAATCAATGACTATCTCCTCACATATATATATGAGCAATGAATAAAATATAATTATTGGCAAGTCAATGATTATCAAACAAAGACAAAGTCACTTCTTCAACAAATTATATCAAGAGCATTCAATGTGTACAATTAAACCATGTATCATATCATTAATGCAATGTCAAATTAGCTCATATAATAAAGTTGTTCGTCACTATATAATGTTTTTGCAATGGGTGTGACGTCTTACTCGTATCAATAGGTCAAAACATGACAAAGGTAAAACGTTTGAGGAAATAAACTCACGGTTATAATCAATATCTCAATGTCAATCAATATATATAAGGTAAAAGTCACAAAGTTTTAGGGATAAACTAGATATCTAAGCAATGTGGCGTCACCCTTATACAAATTTTGTTGCAGTTACCACAAGTATGGCGTCAAGCCTTGTCAATGAGTCAATATGAAAGGAAAAGAGCCCCACGTTTCAATAATTAATTCACAAATGTAGTTATTAGCTCATAACCAGTAAAGAAATGACAAAGTTGAAACATTTAGGATCAAACAAGAGTTCTAATGATATGCTTGAAGCGTCCACTTGACTATATAACTTTTGGTGTTAGCAGGTTAACTAGCCAATGGTGGACATTTTGACAAAATCAGCCAAACAAAAGTTCAATTTAACTCCACGGCTACAAAGAAGACAACGTTGGCCTTAAAATTAACTTTGCTTGGATAGAAAGTTCAAATTAAGGCCAACGTTGTCCACTTAAGTTAGTTCAAGAATTACCTAGGGTTAGGCGTAGGGTTAGTAGGGTTCTGGTTGAAGTAGTTTGAAAGATTTCCTAAGACATAACAAGCTCAAAGCAAATCAATCTTAGACTAGTGCCTTGGGTTAATGGAGTCAACTTGGGTGAAAATTTAATGGTTAAGGAAGAGTTCAAACTTAAGGACAAAGAGACTTAGGGTTTGATGATGTTGCTAAAGCAAAGACCTGAAGAAACCCAACCCTAAGGGAGAAAAGACCCCAACCTAGGTGTAGCTAAGCTAAGGCCTAGTGCTTCCAATCCCTCTCACTTAAGACTTTCTTGGCAAGCGGCTAAAAGCTTAGAGTAGAAGTCTATGGCTGGCTTGATGTGTTGCATATGGCAAGAAACAAACCACAAGTAAAACCCTAGGTGGCAGCTCAATTGAGCCTAGAATCACTTCTTTCTGGCACAGCAGCCTCAAAGAGCTAGCTCAAGAGAGAGGCTAGTGTAGCTATGGCTAGGCTAAACCCTCTAGAATCAAGTGGCTATAAGCTTATGCTATGTGGACATGAAAGCTTGCGACCTACTTGTGTGTTGGCTCCCTAGGGTTTCAAGGATCAAATGAAATCAAGATAACAATGAATGCAAATGTTGGGCAACAACTATTCAAGAAGCTTTGATGAGAACACTTACAAGGATCATGAAGAAGCATTAATCCACCCTAGTTGTAAACCCAGCTTCAATAGCATATGGCACCACTTACCAAGATAACTCCTCCAAGAGGTTGCTCTACACTTCCAAGAGACAAGAATAAGACAAGAGCTAAAATCTCTCCCAAATGAGAGCAAGTTATGTTATGATCCAAAGGAGGGAAAAACATCCTCCTATTTATACAATACTTTGACCTTAAAATTAAAATAGGTCAACAAGGCGTGACAAGGCTACTTGATTCGATTTTTAATCATTTATTACTTTTTACATGCTGAAATGCCAAAAATGAGCTAAAAAGTGAGACGTCAAGCCCTAAAGGAGGCGTTGGCCCTTTTGGGAAGCTCCAGCTCAATAACCATCAAAATGAGCAAGGCGTTGCCCCTCTTGGGGCTCCAACAGCCCATCACTTGCGTGCCAATCCAAGCTGTGCGCCAAGCGCTAGACATCGTCCATCCACCTTACTGGTAGTCACGATCAACTAGGTCCAGCGTCCAGCTGCCAAAGAGTGAGTCCCTATGCCATGGTCTCACGCCAAAAGCGTCACGATTAGGGCGTCCCTCTCTTCTCTCTGCCAGACTCGTCTGAGGCATCCCCGCCTACGCCATCCCAAGCGTCCATCAGTGGGCTCTTGACCCCATGGAAGTCCCGTGATCATCTCCCCCATGTGCAGATCCGAATTTTTGTCCGTTGGGCATGGTCACGCACATCAAAGGCTACGCCCTCGGGGGCTCATTAGTCAAAACATCATATGATACAAATCACATTTCATCATTAAATTTATCGAGATATATATGCATAACATCTCTAACAAGTCTTCTAGCTCAAAGACCCTACACAAGCCCTTATACAAAGTCAAACAGCAAAGGGGCAACTGTGGGCTAATACCAGAAATGGAAAGTTTTCCTCAAGGGTTATTCAAACCATGTGTAGTGGCGTGAAATTGGTTTTTAGGGATGTCTAGTCATAGTCAGGACCTAGAATTTGTAGTGTTGTCTGTGTTTTATGGGAAGTAATTTTATGCAGATCATGGATGCATTTTTCCAAGCCCTTATTGCCTTATCTTTCTTTGTTGTTTTTGCTGAAGCCTTAGCCGAAGGACCTTGCCTTGGCTGGGTGGCCCGGTGGCTGTTGGTATCTTAGCGATGAGAGAGCTCGTGATGAGACCCCCCCTTCCTTTATTACTTATACAAAGGTCAACACTTACAGCTTAGTAACCCGGATAGTTGGCAATGTCATACGCTAAATACTTATGAACATAATATGTTGACTCATGATGAGACCTCCATCCCTCTGGATTCAGGTCTTGCACTTATTTATTTATCATTTCTTAGGGTCCCTCAGGTTTTTATGAGAGGCTTTTTGTACCTTCGGGGATCATTGGGAGAAGCATCTCAAGGTTTTGGTTTTCCTATGAAACATCTTTTTGCCAGTTTTGCTCCACAGGCCTTTAGCCCTTCTTCCCACAAGACAAGATGTACCGGATGGTCCTCCTAATAAGCGGACTAGAGTGGGATGGATGAGCGGGTTTAAGATGTAAAGGTGATACTACTATATATGAAGGGAGGCGGGCGATGAGTTAGCAAGCCCTCTTTGGTGGCTAACAAAACCCATAGTCACCAACTGCCTGGCCGCCCATCAATTACCTTGGTGGTCAAGTGGATTAGTGTAAGATCCAAAGGTCATCCAAAATGAAAGAGATCTAATGCATGCATAAGAAGATTATAATGATCAAATATGACACATACCATGATACCTCAGGACCAATTACCTCATGGAGCAAGAGCCTTTTGATGCAAGCTAAGCAGGGTAGTGATGGAAATTTGTGATGCTGCTAGCGAACAGTCTGGTGAAGAGGTCCTCGGGACCATCTCCAGTCGCTCCCACGCTCTCGGTTACTCCATGTCTAGGTCATGTGGGCCTGAGACATGATCTCCAGTTATCCCTGGTACTCCCAGGATAACATCTGGCTCAACTGGGACGTAAGCTATGTAGAGCGTATGAGAACCTCTCAATGGAATCTCTGGCGATAGACACGTGACACACTCACACTTTCGAGAAAGACATCGAGAGACAAAGAGGCGGGGTGAATGTACCACCCAAGTAAAAACAAAAGAATATATATAGAAATGTGCATATAGGCAATAAGTAAATGTGCATATCGAGGGCAATAGAACAAGAAATCAAACAAGATGTGTATATAGCAGTAAACAAACAATGCGATATAATACACGAAAGTGGATACCGTGAGGGATCATGTCCCCTTGGGGTGGAGATTCAGTCCACCTATGGACAATGGGCACCTTCTTCCTTCTAAAGTGGACATATAATATGAGTCATTCACTGGTTTTTTTTCTAACCCTAGAAGGGCCAAAACTCAAAATGATTATCTTCTGTGATAGTAGTTGGCCTTCCTTTATTGGCATCCCATGTAGGTGTCTCGCTACGGTATTCTTTGACTCACGAGTTAGTTGTTCCTTGAATAACACTGGTGTATTATGTAGAGGGCGGTTAGGCGGGATTTCCATTTGCGGTGATCTTACAGCCATTTTCTGGGCTCTATTCTCCTTATCTTTGGGGCATTGGCATTGGTAGTATTCTTCTTTTTTTGGGCCACTCAATTTGGTCAAGTCTTCTTTTGTTGATTTGATGGCCTTGGTACATTCTTGACATTTATATATTTATCGAGGAGCTTTCTGGTGATGATCATCACCATTGTAGGGACATTCATTTCCCCAATGTGCTTCGCGCATTGTAAACACAAAGGGTTTTCATCCACAACAATAGCGCTTGGAACATCGTCGTGTCCTTCAGTGGAATTACTCCTCTTTGCTATTGGATAGCCTTCTTTAGAAGCATCATCATGAGAATCATCCCCATCTGTATCTTCATCTTCCAAAGGAAAGGTGGGACATTCTGGGTCCTTTGAAGGAGAGACTTGTTCATTTGTGTCGGCATGACCGGTATGTAATAGCATGGGAGTCTCTTTAGAAAGTAATTTGTCATCTGAATCCTGCTTCTTTAGGAAAGGGATTTCTAACATTCTGAGAATTCTCTTTTGACCCTTTGCAGATGGAAAACATACTAATGCACAGGTGGGTTAGCCGATGCGGGGAGGCAGGACATTTTTCAAAGAGTCTCTTTGAGGAGTGATTTGACGGATGAAATAGCGGAATCCTTTTGAAGGTTAAGGGAGGGTTTGTATACCTCTTAATTTGTGGAGTCTCCGGATAGTTTCCTTGAAACTACCAAAGGAAATAGGGGAAGGCTAGTGGAGTCGCCGGGCAAGAAAGGCTTACCAAGATATGTCGTTGAGGAATGTGGGCTTCGGTGTTCCTGAACTCTTGGTAGCCAAAATGTTATCGCGGTTTGTAGGAAAGGTCAAGGGGCTTGAGTCAGGGCTTGAAGCAGAGCGTGGGAGCTCTTCCGATCTCACCTCGATGGGGAGCTCTTTTCTATTTAGGAGGGAGCAGTCCAAGGGAGATCCCTAAGGCAATGCAGCTTAATGAAGAGGGCTAAGGGGTAAAGGTCAAGTCAGGAAAGCCCCTTTCACAGATTGCTGCCCAAGAGATAGTCAAGAAGAAATATCCATTGATGATGCGCCTGTTTGCGAGATAAAACAAATACAACTAGGTATGTACTTGATGGGTTAGTACTTCATGAAATCAATGACTATCTCTATCCCATATATATGAGCAATGAATAAATATAATTAGCCGAAGTCAATGATTATCAAACAAAAGGGAAAAGTCACTTCTTCAGCAAGTATATCAAGAGCATTCAATGCGTACAATTAAACCATGTATCCTTATCATTAATGCAATGTCAAATCCGCTCATATACATAAGGATTCTTTGCGTCACTATATAATGTTTTACGCAATGGAGTTGTGACGTCTTACTTATCAATAGGTCAAAACATGACAAAGAGTGATACGTTTGAGGAAATAAGCTCACGGTTATAATCAATATCTCAATGTCAATCATTATATAAAGGTAAAAGGTCTAGCGTTTGGTATAAACAAGATATCAAACGTGTGGCGTCCTTCCCTTATACAAATTTTGTTGAAGTTACCACAAGTATGACGTCAAAGCCTTGTCGATGAGTCAATATAGAAGGAAAAGAGCACCGCGTTTCAATGAGTGAATCCACAAATGTAGTTATTAGCTCATAACCAATCAAAGTGACAAAGTTGAAACATTTGGGATCCAAACAAGAGTTCTAATAATGTATGTATGGCGTCATTTATATAACTTTTGGTGGGTTAGCTAGCCAATGGTGGACGTTTTGACAAAATCAGCGAGCAGTTCAATTTAACTCCACGGCTACAAAGAAGCGGAACAGGGCCGCACCTTTCTATCGAAACAAAATTGAAATTAAGGCCAGCGTTGTCCACTTAAAGTTAGTTAAAGAATTACCTAGGGTTAGGCGGTATTAGGGTTTGTAGGTTTTGCAGATTTGAAGTAGTTTGAAGATTTCTAAGACATAGCAAGCTCAAGCAAATCAATCTTAGACCCCAGTGCCTTGGGTTAATGGAGTCAACTTGGAGTGAAGCTAATGGTTTTAGGAAGAGTTCAAACAGGACAAGAGACTTAGGGTTTGATGGTGTTGCTAAGCGAGGCCATGAAACCCTAACCCTAAGGAGAAAGACTAACCTAGGTGTAGCTAAAAGCTAGGCCTAGTGCTTCAATCTCTCCCTATGACTTTCTTGGCTTATTTAGCCCAGAGTAGAAGTCTATGGTAGCGATGTTGCAATGGCAGGGCTTTCAAACCCTAGAAGATTAAAACCCTAGATTATGTAAACTCAATTAGGCCTAGAATCACTTCTTTCTTCAACTTGTACTCAAAACTAGCTCAAGATAAAAGAAGGCTAGTGTAGCTATGGCTAGGCTAAACCCTCTAGAATCAAATGGCATAAGCTTATGCTATGGGGACCAGCAAGCCACGACCTACTTGTGTGTTGGCTCCCTAGGGTTTTCAAGGATCAAGTGATAAAATCAAGATAACAATGAATGCAAATGTTGGACAACAACCATTCACTCAAGAAGCTTTTGATGAAGAACACACAAGATCATGAAGAAACATTGAAATCCACACCCTAGTTGTAAACCTTCCAATGTATAGCACCACTTCACCCGAGGAAATAACTCCTCAAGGTTGCGCTACACTTCCAAAGAGACAAGAACAGAGACAAGAGCTAAAATCTCTCTCCCAGTAGAGAACAGAGTTATGTTATGATCAAAGGGAAAAACATCCTCTATTTATACAATACTTTGACCTTAAAATTAAAAATAGGTCAACAAAATAGCCGAAACGGCTAACAGGATTCGGAGTTTTTTAATCATTTTGTACTTTTTACATGCTAAATACTAAAATGGCGGAAAATTCGTCGTCAAGCCCTCCTAAGGGAGGCGTTGGCCCTTTTGGGGCTCCAATAACCATCAAATGAGCAAGGCGTTGCCCCTCTAGGGCTCAACAACCTGTCACATGTGCCAATCAAGCATAACATGCAGCCAAACGCCCTAGACATCGTCAATCCTGCCCTGGTGGCGACCTGATCAACTAGGTCAACGTCAAACTGCAAGGGGCTGATCCCATAAGCCAAGATCTATGCCAAAGCGTCACGATGAGAGTCCTCTTCTTCTACGTACTTGCGGACTCGTCCCGCAGGGGCATCGCCTCCTGCCATCCCAGCGTCCATCATTAGGCTCTTGTTATGGAGGTCAGTGATCATCTCCCCATGTGCAGATCATTTGTTTTGTCCGGCCGGGGCATGGTCACACGCACATCAAGGCTTCGCCCTCAGGGGGCTCATTAGTCAAAACATCATGGCAATGCAATCACATTTCATCATTAAATTTATGAAGATATATGCATAACATCTCTAACAAGTCTTCCACTAGCTCAAAGACCCTACACAAGCCCACTATACAAAGTCGAAAAGCAACAAGGCAGCCTATTGGGCTAATACCCACAAGAAATGGAGAGTCTCCTCAAAGGGTTATTCAAACCATGTGTGAGTAAGAATTGGTTTTAGGGATGTCTAGTCATGTAAGTCGGACTAGAGCAGTGTGTCTATAGATTGCCTTTGTAGAATTTTATGCAGTCATGGATGCATTTTTCCAAGCCCTTATTGCCTTATCTTTCTTTATTTGTATTTTGCTACAAGCCTTGGCGAAGAGGAAACTGCCTTGGCTATAGGTGGCGGAGGCGTGACGTTACCCAGTATCTTCCTTGGCCAGCCGAGTGAGGAGAACCGTGATGGACCCCCTTCCTTTGGCCGCACTTAACCAAAGGTCCTTTGCGACGAAATGGCAGATGGTGGCAATGTCATGCCACTAAATACCTATATGAACATAATGCATTTGCGGCTCATGATGAGACCTCCCAGCTCCCTGCTAGTTAGGTCTTGCACTTATTTATTTGTATCATTTTCTTAGGGTCCTCAGTTTCTTATCGAGAGGCTTTTCCCATTGCCTTCTCAGGGATCCCACTGGTAGAAGCATCTCTAGGTTTGGTTTCCTGTAAACTTTTTATCTTTTTACCGAGAACACCTCCACAGGCCTTTAGCCCCTTCTTCCCACAGACAAGATGTACCGGATAGTCCCTCTAATAGCGGACAGAAGTGGGAAAAGATGGCCAGCGAGTTTTAAGATGTAAAGTGATACTATGAAGGGAACGGACTGATGGTTCGCAAACCCTCTTTGGTGGCTAACCAAAGGCCATGAATACCAACTTGCTAAAACACCCCATCAATCACCCCAGCAGGGGTCAAATTGGTTAATTGTAAAGATCCAACCCGATCAAAATGAAAGAGATCTAAATACATACATACAAAAGAAGATTATAATGATCAAATGGCATACATTGATACCTGGGACCAATTACCTCATGGAGCAAAGGCCTTTTTGATTACGAAGCCCGGCGTGGTGATGAATTTGAATGCTACTGGCGGGACAAATTAAAATTTGAGAAAGAAAGAAGATGGGTCCTCGGGACCATGTTTCAGATGCGGCTCTCGGTGCACTCCATGTCTAGGACCATGTGGGCCTCGAGACATGATCTCCCTGATATCCCCGATATCCGGGGATACTTGGGGACAAAGATCAAGTTGATTGGCAATCAAATAAGTTTGGATTGTTGATTGACACATGTGCTTGCAAGGAGTCGCCCTCCAGAGGTGGCCCTCTTGGAGATGGCGACCATTGTTGATGAAGGTGAAGCCCCCTTTGCTTATAATTTATTTTGACTTGCTTGTGTGGGGGAGGTGGTGAGGAGGTGAAACCCACTCTCCACACTTGGCAGCCCATTACCTACCACTTGGTGTGCCCTCCTTGAGGGGAAGCCTTCGCCCCTCTCTTGTATAAATAAAGAGCTCTCTCCTCTTATTTGCTAGTTAGAGCTTGAGGAAAGCTATTGTGTGCTATATTGTAACACTCTTTCATTGTTGGAATAAATAAAAGACTTTGGAGGTCGACTTGAGGTGTGGATCTTATGTGTGGATATTCATTGTCATATGATGCCAATTGAGTGTTTTGATGCATCTTATTTCAATTGCTTAAATTGTAGCTTGGATCTATTGAACTTGCTTGTTTCTTAGATCTAATTATCTTTCTTTTAACAAGATTTTCTAAGCTAGCTTGCATTTTAAATCTTGATTCTCATGAAGCAGAAATTAAAGAATTTATGTTTTCTTGCTGATTAACATGCTTTCTAAGATTTCATGTAAAGGATACTACCTAGTGACATTGTGTTTGCAAGTGTGTTGAAGCTTGTAGGACCTCATACTTGAAGGGAAGTGGAGCTGCTTGCATCCTCTTCGACTTCAAGATTCAAAGAAGGACAATAACCCCTCTTTCATACTAAGATGTTTTCTTGCTTGATTAACATGCTTTCTAGATTTCATATGTAAAGGATACTACTATTTGACGTTGTGTTTGTAAGTGTGTTGAAGCTTGTAGGATCTCATACTTGAAGGGAAGTGGAGCTTGCTTGCATCCTCTTCAGCTCCAAGATTCAAGAAGGACAATAACCCCTCTTTCATACCAAGAAGACTCCATTGCCCAAGGGTTCCAAGGCTACTCTTCTCGTTTCTCTCTTTCTCAAAGAAAAGTTAAAATTTTTGGTTACTTCGTTGGAAATACAAGTTGCTTAGATTCATCCTTATTTCAAATTCTGAATATCTAAGACTACATGCATAAGATATACTAGATCTAAGTTGTACTTTCAAGTTTCATCTAATTGACTAGATCTAGCATAAGAAAAGTCTTTTTTTAGCATGCTTTCTTTCAAAATTTTATAAGCTAAAGGGTAGTTTCTTTTCTTAAAGATTTAAGTTCATATTTCGTAATTGTAGTACCTCTGTATTTCTGTTTCATAACAGCAACAAAAAGACCCTAAGGAAACTAGCTCTTTAGCTTGAGTTCCTTAGTTAAAATTTTGCCGAAAATTGCAAAAATTACTTAGAAATTTTTTGGAGTTTTGACTCATAACCCAAGACACTTCTAAAGTGTTTTTGGGCATCTTTTATCCTTGTTTGCTTGTTGTTTTGTGCAGGCTGACGAACAGATAGAAGGAGATTCTGTCCGTTTTGTGCAGGCTGACGAACAGATAGAAGGAGATTATGTCCGTTTTGGGCGGATTAGGGGCATCCGGGACCCCCGGAGGCACCATTTTTACTTCATAGTGCTTTGTAAAACTTTGTAAAAGCTTGTGAGCCCCCTAATGAATGCTCACAAGTCATTCCAATAAGCATTGTATAAAGTCA
>SNQJ01S0254556.1:0-12621 GCA_010110895.2 Picea sitchensis | reverse complement strand
GGTGAGACACTTGGTCTGATATACTCTTTGTCCAACAATTCCTGTAATTGTATTTTTAATTTTGTTAGTTCTGGTAGACTCATTCGGTAGGGTGCTTTTGAGACAGGGGTTGATCTGGGTAATAAGTCTATCGAGAAATCTAGTTCTCTCCTAGGAGGTAATTCTGGTATCTCTTCGACAAACATGTCGCTGAATTCACATAGGACAACAAAGTCTTTTAATTTGGGTTTATCTTATTTTTCTAATAGATTCGTCACTTGGATGGCGTAAACTTGACATCCCTTCCTAATACATTTATTGAGTTGCATCGCTGAAACTTGTCTGACTGATACAGGTTTTGGTATGCCTTGGGCTATTCTAACAGTGCCAAAATTATCTTTATAGCTAAGTACCTTTGTATAACAATCTAGTACTGCTTTGTGTTGTTCCAACCAATCCATCCCAATAATCATATCATAAGATCTTAGTGGTAGGATGTTCAGATTGGTTCTTATCTTTTGACCATCTAAGCTGAACTCAAGATCAAAAATAAAGTTAACTACTTTTCTTTTAGTCCATGTTGCTAGTTGTACAAGCCAAGATTTTTCGTGCTTTTGTTTCTTAAGTTTATTCGACTCTACTACATTGGGAGTAATATAACTTAATGTAGCTCCACGGTCAATTAAAACAGAAATTTGAGTGTCATGGATTTTACCTTCAACTTCTACCACCGAGGACTGGTGGTCAGCTTGTCGACCATCTATGGCTACATTTATCTGATGCAGACTTCTTCCCATGTCACCCACTGTTGAGGCTTCCTGCAAATTGTGGACAACGGTGTTTTTTGCTATAAGTAAACGTGGACAATTCCTCCTTAGATGAGGCTCTCCACACTCCCAACACTTTAATGGTTCGCAGGAGTTGTCCCCAAACTTCTTCGTTCCCAGGTTTACCGGTTTACCGCTACTTTGCGTATTCAGATTATTGGAGTGAAAATCCTTCCTTGGGAAACTTTTTGCTGCATTCCGATAAGGAGCTGGCTGGTATCCCTTCTTCTGTTGGTTTATTCCATCTTGCTTCTTATCCTTCTAGGTCTTGGGAAACTATACCCGCTGTTTATACTAATCATAGAACATTCGTGCTTTCCTGAATGTCTCACTCAAGGATTTGGGGTTCTCAAACTCAATTCTGTCCCTGTAGGACTGTGGTAAATATCTTAAGAATCGCTAGATTTTTACCTTATCCTTCCGGATGTATGGTACGAACCTTAGTACTTCGAGAAATTTATTTATAAGATCCTCCATTGTCATTTGTCTGAGTCGTAACTCATAAAATTCTTTCGTCTCCCTTTCATAATAACTTTCGGAAAGATATTGTTTCTTAAAATACTTCTTAAAGTCAGACCATTCCAACTGTTTCTCCTTTAGGCCCTTGGCCAATTTCATGTCCTTCCACCAAATGTTGGCCTTCCCCTTCAGATTGTAGATGACCATTCTGACTCTCATGTTGCTGGAATAGTTGTAGATTTGGAAGTACTTTTTGATGTCCAACAACCATGCCTCGACCTCTTCTCTTGTCCTGGATTCTCCATCAAAAGTAGTTGGTTTAATCTTTTTAAATTCTCCTTCAAGGTGGTCGATTTGCTTTCTTTTTTTGCCTGGTATGGTTTTGTCTTCAGCTGAAGGTGTCCCTTCAGACGAACTGTCTCCTTTTTCCATTTTCACACCAGAATTCTTGGAGGCCCTTTTGCTAACCTCTTTCTCATGGTTATCATCCTTTGGACTTTTCTTGGTTACTATACTACACAGTAGGACTTCATTTATCTCTTACTGTTCTTGTTGTGCCTTCTTCAATTTTTCATTGTCGGCCTTGAAAACCTGTAGTTCAAAAATAAGGTTCCTCATTGTTTCTAACACCTCCGTGGGTGAGCTTCCATCACAATTCTATCTTGGATCTCCAGGAGGTCCTTGTTGTAGATTCTCTTCCACCCTGATTTATGCACCTTCTTGAGTTGTCATTATTCAATACAAAACATAAAAGCTTTATGTTTGTAATCCACATGATTTATTAGTTTTTTCATAAATCAGAATATATACTAAGCAATCAATGTGGCCCTGTTCAGGCCCAGTGTTGCAACTTTTTCTCTCATACCATATGTAATGTACCTCAAAAATCATCACACAAAAAAAAATTCTTGTACATTTATCCTTGAAAAGTTTTGAGGTCTCAAGCAAGTAGGCTTTCTGTTATAAATCTTGAGTCTGAAATTTTTTTTAGAGACCTTACTATCATTGATTGTATTTACTATGCAACTTAAACTTCCTACTCGATGGTACAATAATGTATACTCCTCCCTTCACTGTTATTTAAAATCTTGTAAAAATTATCAATATTTTTCTTATTTGATGATGTCTATAACATCAGCACGGATTTAACTATAACAGGTCTATTACTTCCATACTTCTAATCGAGAGGAATATTCTCCAAATCAACACACAACAACTCCCGAAGTCGTGAAAAGTGACCAACATGTCGGGATTTCGGAGTTCGGGATTTCGCGAATTCAACAGTCAAATATAAACACACAAGCACTCCCGAAATCGCAAGAAGTGACCAACACTTATGGATTTCGGAGTTTGGGATTTTGTGAGTACAACCGTTGACCGACAATACACAACAATTCCCGAAATCGTGAAAAGTCACCAGCATGTCGGGATTTTGGAGTTCAGGATTTTGCGAGTTCAACAGTCAAATATAAATTCACAAGCACTCCCAAAATCGTGAGAGGTGACCAGCACTTTGGGATTTCAGAGTTCGGGATTTCGTGAGTACAACCGTCGACCGACAATACACAACAATTTTCGAAATCGCAAAAAGTGACCAACACTTCGGAATTTCAGAGTTCAGTATTTCGGGGTTTCAAATGTCAAACAACAACACAAAACATTTCCCGAAGTTCCGAAAAGGTAAAGGTGGGACCCATATTTCAGGATTTCAGAATTTGGGGTTTTGGGGTTTCAAATGTCAAACAACACCACAAAAAATTTCCCGAAGTTCCGAAAAGGTAAAGGTGGGGCCCGTAATTTGGGATTTCAGAATTCGGGGTTTCGGAGTTTCAAATGTCAAAAAACACCACAAAACATTTCCCAAAGTTTCGAAAAGGTAAAGGTGGGGCCTGCATTTCAGGATTTTGGAATTCGGGGTTTCAGGGTTTCAAATGTCAAACAACAACACAAAACATTTCTTGAATTTCTAAAAAAGGTAAAGGTGGGGCTCGTATTTTGGGATTTCGGAATTCGGGGTTTACTAACTCCCGATGCAAAAACACTACACAACGTCAAGTGCCGAATCGTGAAGTCACGAAAAAGGTATGGGGCCCAGCCGATATCGAGTTTCGACGTTTGGTAATGCTTGATGCAAGAACAACATCCCACGGTAAACGTTGAATCCCAAAATTCGATCAGGCTGTGGGGCCACTTCGAGTTTTTGGAGTTTTGGAAGAACAAAAGAACTCCACAGAACTTGAACCAATAAACTCCGAAAAGTCGGAAAAGGAAGAAAAAAAACATGAACAAAGTTTAAAAACTCAGTAAATTTGTTCCTGACATTATTCATATAGTTAGATTAATTAAATCACAGCATAACCTCCACTCCCAATATGTCAATCTCAACATCGATTTCACTCATAAAACACATAAAGAAAGAAAATAATAGTGAATCTAATTTAGAGGAGATTTCTTCTAGAATTTAACCATGCATAATCCTTTCGACTATCATAAAAAAAAAATCCAATTCTGTCGTTCGTTAAGAAAGGGGTCACTCAAGATTAGATTTACCCTATGTTCTCTGTCAGTCTTTAGGCTTCATGAATTCGAACTAATTTTTCCTACACATTATTATCTATCATTATTAGAATATGCATTACATCCGTGATTGAATCATTCACCAGGGAATGGAAATTATTTTAGTTATGATTTAACGCATACATTGCATCAGATATAAAATCATTTAGACAGAAAATGGAAATCATTCCAGTTCGGATTTAACAAATATATTGCATCAGATATAAAATAATTCAGAACAGAGAAGGAGAAGATTTAACATATATGAACCAATTCGCGGGAAGACAAAAGGAACAACCATGTTCCTCCCAACCGTAGAACAGGGTAGCCAAAATCACTTGCCCGATTCACCCCCTAGCCTGACCATGAATCCATGAGGGAAAACTTGGAAACTTCTCCTCAGCTATGTCCTTCAATTCCAACAGTTATCCTCTTGCCTCACACTTACTCAACATTGCTCATAACAACAACACGATTCTGTTTCAACAAGCTCCTCTTGCCTCACACTCAATCCACAATATTCATAACAACAAGAGAACTCAGGAATTATTTCCGAGCATACTTGGAAAAGTCCTGCCTCCTCGCATATGATATATATATACATATATATATATATATATATATATATATATGTATATATTCTTGCTCATGTTTTTTCCCTCCTTTGGGGATTTTCGCAGCTTTCTTAATCCCTGATTTTCAGGGGCTGCTAGTGGCCAAATCCCTGATTTTTCATTTGTAATCATCAGCCCAGAGGCAGTTCCAACTTGTTCCCCACTCATGGAGTCATGGTCAGCTGATTTTTTAACATGGTTGTTCCATTTGTCCTCCTGCAGTTAATATAAAATGTTTTGTTGTGATACAACTGTCATAATCAAATAGTTAGTTGAGTCCAAACAGATCTTTGCCCAACAATCACAATAATTAAATAAGATTATTAAATTCGAAATTTGAAATTGCCATAAATGACAAAAAATTTCCAGATTCGAATTTTCCTAAAACATAAATAAATTTCTAGCACACAAAATAAAAAATATTTTATTTTTTTGGGATGTCACAATCGCCCTTTGGTAAACTTTATTAAAGGATGGCGTGGTAAATAAATGGGAGGATCACTCTATTATTTATTGAATAGGTGGATTCTTATACACATAACTCGATAGGTATGAGAGTGGATTTTTGCTTTATTATGCACTTTATATTTTATGGAGGATCGTTTCTAAGAGGGTGAATATCATATAAAGAGGTGGACGTTTTGTCTACTTTTGTTTTATCATGCACCATATATTTTATGGAGTTGAATATCATATGGAGGATCGTTTCTAAGTGTGTTTAAGGTATAAAAATATATATTAAATATTTATTTTTTTAATTTTTTGTAGTTTAATATTAACTATATATTTTTAATTTCATTTTATGATATAAAATTGTTTTTTCATATTAAAAAGCTTAGTATTATAAGTTGTGATATAAAAATGTTTTTTCACAACACATAACACTAACATAATCACATTTAAAAGTGATTGATATATTTAGATAGGTTCATCATAGTTTTATTATTTGAAGAAGAATAGATTCCTTTGTTTTTATTTATAGTGTGTTTATGTAATTATTTTTTGTTATTATAAAATAAACCTTAATATAAAGAATCCTAATTCTATTAAATCCTAACACAAATAATCCTAACTCAAATAAATCTTAAATTTTAATACAATTAAAGCTAACTCAAACCCTAAAGCTTAAAGCATGAATTGATCTAATACTTTGCATGTCACGATTAAAAGTGGATTATATCTTCTGATTACCTCGACTTGATTCTCAAGGATAAATGTTTTTCTGTTGCGTGCTTACATAGTTGATGATCTCTTCCAGGATAATTGTTTTTTCTATTTCCATCTTTTCATTAGAGCACAACAAAAGAGGTCATTTCTCAACAATCCTACTCTATTGACAATAAAATGTATGTATAACTAGAAAACCCACATTTAAAAGTGGTTGATATAAGCCTATAGGCTCATCATAGTTTTATTATTAGAAGAAAAATAGATTTCTTTGTTTTTATTTATAGTGTGTTTATGTAATTATTTTTTTATATTATAAAATAAACTCTAATATAAATAATCCTAAAGCTATTAAATCCTAACAAAAATAATCCTAACTCAAATAAATCTTAAATCTTAATACAATTAAAACTAATTCAAACCCTAAAACTTAATGCATGCTTAATGCATGAATTGATCTAATATTGTGCATGTGAGGATTAAAAGGGGAGTATATCTTTTCATTACCTTGAATTGATTCTCAAGGATAATTGTTGTTTTTCCCATTGCGTGTGTTTCATTAGAGAACAAAAAAAGAGGCAGTTTCTCAACAATCCCACACTATTGGCAATAAAATGTATACATAATTACAAGAATATTTAAAAAACAACATGCCTACTTTGGATGGAGAACCTTCACATTTTTACCTTATCTTGTAAATAATTCATTTGTTTCCTGATTTTCTCTCTTCTGTCCTGTAAAGTGTTAGCACTTTGTAATTTGTCCAAGGCTGTGGAGGCAGTCACAGAGGCAACATCAAAACCGCTGCGAGTCTTGGATCTAGCCCTCCAAGACTCAGAGAGGGATCTCTCTGTCAAATTTAGATTTGTTTGAATAGATATTAGGCTAGCTAATGGGTTCATATTTTTGATTTTTTAAATGATTGGCTCGAACAGGAGAAAAGAGGTCCATTGGGTAATGGGGTCACAGCCTGAAGTTCAATCGAAAACAAGTTCTACAGATAGCTTTACAGGGCAAGGTAGGCACTCTTGGTGGATTCTTTGAATTTGATTTTGGTTTTAGAGGAGCAAGATGAGAGGACCAGGCAATGACAGGGAAATCAAGAATCCTAAAATTAACCTTTAAGGAGAAAACATTGACAATTATGTCAAAGCCAGAAACAGAGTGTATGTCTCAACAAATTCCGTTCTTCAAACTTCTTTGCATAATTCAAAGTATGAATGACTTAAGAAATACAATGGAAACAAATTACAGTGAATGAGGAAAACATCACCAGCAAAAATGACACATGAATCCTATAGCTGCTGTGACTGTATTATTGAATTGATGAAAAATATAGGAGGCTCTATGAGCTGTTTACAAAAACTAAATTTCGGTCTCTTGACTGATCAACCCCTTTTTATATTAAAATCCTATGAATAAATAGGATATATCTCCCTATAAGTTTCAGAAGTTGGATTCAACCGCCTAGGCCAAAAGTAGCCACAAATCCCCCAAAATCCTGAATTGTCCGCCATGAAAGACGAGTCAGATTTCTGCAAAGAAGAGGTCCACTCAGACATCTGTTTTTCTTTAATCATGACACATGGGCAGAAAGGAAAGGAGGTTATTGTATATGGGCATGTTATAGATAAAAACCTCCTTTCGTTTCACCAAATTCGCCTCCAGTTCACCGTAACAGCTCCTGTGAGATCGGGACTGTAACAGAAAAACAAAATATCTGAAAAATGAGGCTGAAAGAAAACTTTTATTTTCCCTTCTCATGGAACCTGTGAAAAAACAGAGAGAGGTTTTCTTTCTTCAGGCCATTACAGAGAAAAACCTCTCTCGGTTTTTAAAAATTCGTTTTCATTTTCCAAGAATCAGCCTCGGAAGAAGACTGGTCAAAATGTTGCGAAAGTGGTTTTTTCGGGGGCAGAGTGGTATTCCAGAGCCCCCTTGAGGTGGTAAGCGGTTTTTTTTTTGGGGGGGGGATGGTCCGCTGGCATATGGGACTGACACCTGTCCAATGGTGGTTTAAAAAATACAACCATTCCAGACCCCCCCTCTCGTTAAACTTCAGATGGTGAGGGGGGGTCCAGAAAGTTTTATGTTCATTGATTTAATTTGGTTTGGGAATGTATGCGTGGAGTTGGGGGGTGGGTAGAACTTAGGATAGTACTTTGGTTTTGCTTTTTGTTTTTTAATATTATTTTTATTTCATGTTTTATTACTTTGTTTTATTTTAATTGTTATATATTTTATTTAATTTGTTTTGTGTTTTATTTAATATTAAATTAACAAAACAATATCCTAGTTACTAAACTAACTTATTTATTAATTAATCAATTAATTATTAATTAGTCTGGCCTATTAACCTAACTATATTATCATTAATTAATTAATTAATTAATGATTAATTTATTATTAATTAGTCTAACATAAAACTAACTATACTAAACTTATTACTAACATTATTAATTAATCTAATTAACTTATTGTTATTTTTGTTTATCCTAAGTTTGATTATTCATGGATGGACGGTGGGCGAGATGTGGCTAAGGGAAGAAAGGAGAAGGGAATGAGTGGCGCAGAGGCGGATGGAGGATGCAGAAGGGGTGATGGGATCGGGCGAAAAGGATGGATGACATGTTGGGATAGGGCCCACCAAAGAAAAATGCCTCATTCCAGACCCCCCCTCACCGTTAAAGGCAGAATGGTTGGGGGAATCTGGAATTCAATCTCAACCGTAGCTCTATGTGCTGACCTCTTAGTTGTTCATATGCACGCCTTCTTTATACCTAATTCCAGACCCTCCCTGTCTTTAAAGGAAGAATGATCGGGGGAGCCTGGAAAATCTTGTGAACCATAGATATCAACGCCAGCCTCTCAACCGTTCATATATGTGTTGTCTTTAATCTGTGAGCGCAAAGTCATATTTGCTCCAAAACTTAGGATAAGTGTATTATGTGAATTTGTGCACTGCTTCCCTTGCTTTTGTCTTCATGGGGTTAGGAAAAACCACTCAGCATCAACAACCATGAATTTTCTTTTCTTTTCCTTTCCTTGAAAATAATTTGCATAGATGAAATATTATTTACAAGCCAAAATACACCTAGAGTAAAAAAAAATTTCCAGTCACTAGATGATACTATGAATTATAGGGTTATAACAGTGGCTCCACCTCGGGATGGCAACCCTTTTAGGAGGTGTCAAGAATCTCAGATCTCTGAACATGCAGATTGATGCTTTATCCATTGGGATGATCCCAAAATCTTATTCTGCAACCTGTACCTATTTTGATCTTGCAACTGGAACCAAATTAAAATAAACACTACTAAAAAAGAGATGCTCGGAATGTTGAGCTTATTCATTTTTTCCTACCTACCCTATGCTACAGATAATTTTTTCATTCTAAATGATACAATAATGCCAATGCATCGATTCAAGCAACTTCTCTAACAACTCTGCTCTTTTAATGTTTTCAAAAAATATCATAAATAGAACTTGCATAGGAATCATGAAATGCTTCCCATCTTGATCTTCATCACAAGGGGCTTGATAAACACGACATATAATAGAAATGATGGGAATGCATTGTGGCTCTGTGATGAACAATTTCTCCATATAAATAGCCATTGGATCAAGATAAACTTGACATATTACTAGATATTCAAATTTAAGCAACTCAACTTCATGATTTGATGTCGTAGTTATGCTCTTTGCCTCCTCATGCACTTCCTGACATGGATGCAACTGCTCTGATGGGCTTTGTAATGTGACTTCTACTGAAAAAAACAATGAAGTTGACTGCCTGATCATGTCAATATCATAACAATGTTTTATCCCATAGTTGGATGATGGAAAAAGACTTTGACAACATAAGTCATCCAACACATTTGATATTGGATCCTGTAGAAAGTGAAATCACTGATGTATTGGTTCTATTGAAACTTCTTAATTTTCTGTGTATTTATTCTTTAGCATATACTCAAGATTTTATTTCAAAAATTGAAATGAATTAAAGCATAATGGTACAGAGTTATTTTGGATTAACTCATAATTTGCCTCGGGCTTTAATCTTTCATCTGAAATTTGAAAATCAAAGTAGGTAAAGGGATGCAACAATGGATTTAGAACAACCTCCACATCAGCAATGACATGTTCACCTAGTTGATAAGAAAATTCTCCCTCTCTACTATTGACAACTTGCTTACAATTTCCTCTCAAAAATTGAAAAGAAGAGAAACATAAGGGCAAAGATTTTTCCTTTACTCTGAAATTTTTGTCTCTTCTTCATCGCTATCATAACTTTTGTGCAAGGGATGATTGTCATATATGAAATGTAAATGATATTTTTCCTCCCATTCATATGTGGCTGATTTCTTTGAACAATCCACCTCTATTTCAGCCTCATGATCATCATCATACTAATCATACTTGGGTGGATTATCCAAGTAGGGAATGCCATCAAACATGCACATCATATCAACTGCTTGTTCCTCTGTAAGTTGATATGGAGCTTCATCTTTGACTGTGTTGTGAATTGAATACATGAAAGAATCATTATCCAAACCATGGTACCAAGGATGAACTTCAAAATGTTTGGGAACAGTGACCGTCAATGGAACATGATGTCTTTGGACAACAAGCTCATCATTCATGTTGATCCTCTGCATCATCTCTTCCATGGCACTGGCCAAAATGTCCAGTTTATCTTCTGATGACTTCAGCTGCTCCTTTTCTTTGTTATTTACCTTTGAATTTTTGATCAACAAGTTATCCTCCACATCAACTACAATGTTCTGCATTTCTTCGAGAGTTGCGGTGTTCCTTTCTCTTAATTGGAATGCCATCTCAGGGTCGAAGGCATCTCAGAAATGAAAGTGAGCTGATCCTGGGGGTGGCCTTATATCAGCAGGTATTGCATGATATACCTTATTGAATCTGGATGAAAACTGATGTATTGTCTCCCCTGGCTTTCTTTTCAAGTGGTCATACTCTTCTAGGATGAGGAAAACATTTCCCATGACCACCCATCTATCTAGGAAAACTTGCATAAATTGAAGAAAATTTCTGATATTTGCAGCTCGCGGATTTCTAAGCCAATTTTTAACTTTACCTTGCAAAGACAGGGCAAACATTCTAATGCAGACATCATCATATTCTACCTCAAAGAGGTCAAGAAAATCCTCAATACTTTGGATATGCTTTTCAGCAGTAATATTTGCATTCTCTCCATCAAACCTGGGCAGATTATTGGTGTAATTTGTAGGAAGGTCATGGAGGATAGGAGGCAAATCTAGGGGCTTATATATGTCTGGGATTTTGGCAGGTATAGGAGGTGACGCAAGAGGCTTACAACCATCCATAGGTTTAGCAAGAGTAGGATATAAAGCAGGAGGCTTATGTATCACTAGGATTTCTACAGGTGCACCTGGGATGTGCACAGGTGTATGAGTATGTACATAATATACAATTGGGGATGTGATCTCTTGAGGATCCTCAATTTGTAGATGATCAATGTAATCTTCAACAATATACTTTTGATCTGGCTTAGAAAAAGAAAAAACATAATTGCACATAAAACCAATGATGTCTTGAATGCAATTTGAGCTTGAGTACCTGGTCTTTCTAAGTTTCTTGGTCATGCTTCAAATTCTTCCTCCAGTGGAGTCTTTGAGTCAGCACTGTCTGGAGCTAGTTGGAGTCACCAGGTGAATGATCTTAGCGTTCTGGTGTTTGGTCACTGTCCACCATCAGTGATCAGATCTGGAGCTTGAAGTGTATTATTGGGGAAAGTTCCCCAGTATGGTCACCATTCTGTTAGCACTCTGTAATTGCCCAAGGCTGTGGAGGAAGTGACAAAGGCAACATCAAAACCGCTTTGAGTCTTGGATCTATCCCTCCAAGACTCAGAGAGGGATCTCTCTATCAAATTTAGATTTGTTTGAATAGATATTAGGCTAGATAATGGGTTCAGATTTTGGATTTTTTAAATGATTCGCTGGAACAGGAGAAAAGAGGTCCATTGGGTAATGGGGTCACAACCTGAAGTTCAATCAAAAACAAGTTCTACAGACAGCTTTACAGGGCAAGGTAGGCACTCTTGGTGGATTCTTTGAATTTGATTTTGGTTTTAGAGAAGCAATATTAGAGGACCAGGCAATGACAGGGCAATCAAGAATCCTGAAATTAACCTTTAAGGAGAAAACATTGACAATTATGTCAAAGCCAGAAACAGAGTGTATGTCTCAACAAATTCTGTTCTTAAAACTTAGTTGTATAATTCAGAGTATGAATGACTTAAGAAGTACAATGGAAACAAATTACAATGAATGAGGAAAACATCACCACCAAAAATGACACATGAATCTTGTAGCTAGTGTGACTGTATTATTGAATTGATGAAAAATACAGGAGGCTCTGTGAGCTGTTTACAAAAACTAAATCCCGGTCTTTTGACTGATCAACCCCTTTTTACATTAAAATCCTATGAATAAATAGGATAGATATCCCTATAAGTTTCGGAAGTTGTATTCAACCGCTTTGGCCAAAAATAGCCACAAATCCCCAAAAATCCTGAACTGTCCGCCATGAAAGACGGGCCAGATTTCTGCGAAAAAGAGGTCCACTCAAACATCTATTTTTATTTAATTATGACATATGGACAGAAACTAAAGGATTTTATTGTATATGGGCATGTGCTGGACAAAAACCTCCTTCGGTTTCATCAAATTCGCCTCCAGCTCACCGTAACAGCTCTTGCGAGATCGGGACTATAACAAAAAAACCAAAAATCCGGAAAATGAGGCTGAAAGAAAGCTTTGATTATCCCTTCTCATGGCACTTGTGCAAAAACTGAGAGAGGTTTTTGTTGTTCAGGGCGTTACAGAGAAAAATCTCTCTGTTTTTAAAAATTCATTTTCATTTTCCCAGAATCAGCCTCGGAAGAAGACTGGTCAAAATGCTGCGAAAGCGGTTTTTTGGGGGGCAAAGTGGTATTCTAGGCCCCCCTTGAGGTGGTAAGCAGTTTAGGG
>SNQJ01S0254555.1:0-12621 GCA_010110895.2 Picea sitchensis | reverse complement strand
TCTAACATAATTACTAACTTAATTAATTAACAATTGATCAATCACTAACATGTTAACTCAATTGTTAATTAATTAATAATTAATTTATTATTAACAGGTTTAATCATGATTATTAACCTAATGTTTTTATCCTAAGTCTTGTTTATTCATGGATGGGTGGTGGGAAAAGTAGTCAATGGGGCCACAAGACAAGGGAGCGAGGGTGCAGCGTGTATGAAGGATACAACAGGGTGATGGGGGATCGAGTGAAAAGAATGGAAGGAGGAAACGGGATTAACCGAGCCATACTTCGTCATCATGAGAGAAACGCCAAATTAACAATCGAAGAATCGAGTCACCTATAATTATAGGACCCCAACATAGGCTCCACCTAGGGATGGCAGCTTCTTTCAGGAGGTGTCAAGAACCACAGACATTCTGAACATGCAGACCAGAGCTTTATCCATTGGGCTGATCCCAAAATCTTATTCTGTAACCTGTACCTATTTTGATCTTGCAACTGAAACCAAATTAAGCTAAACACTGCTGAAAAAGAGATGCTCGAAATGCTGAGCTTATTCATTTTTTCCTACCTACCCTACTGCAATCATTACTCAGCTAGGTAATGGAAAAATGCCAATGGAGCCAATCCAGCAGTTGATTTAGTGGCTCTGTTCTTTCACTATCTGTGATGAAACTCAGAAATAAGTCTGTTACTCGTGCTTGAGAGTAATTTCCAACCTGCTTTCCCTTGCATAAGATTTGATAAACCCGAACAATAGGAAAAACACCGGCAACGGAAAAATATCCTGTATTAAAAAATTTCTCCATATAGGTAGCTACAGGATCAAGGTAGAAATGACATGTTCCTTGATTTTTGTATGGCAGCTCTGGCACTATATCTATGTTATCTTCATCCTCGTGCATTTCCTGATATGGCTGCAACTGGTCTGATGGGCTTTGGAATGTGACTTTTGTTGAACACACCCCTGTAGTTGACTGTCCTAACATATCCATATCATAGAAACGTTTTATCCCATAGCTGGATGATGGGGGATGATTTTGACCCCACAAGCCATCCAACCAATCAGCTATTGGATCCTGAAAAGACTGACAAGACTGCTGCATTGATTCAAATGATATTTCTTGACCTTTTATTTATTTATCCTTCAACTCTTGCCCAAGAGTCTCCTTCAAAATTTGAAATGAATTAAAGCACAATGGTACAGAGTTATTTTGGATTAACTCACAGTTTGTCTCAGGCTTTAAGCTTTCATTTGGAATTTGAAAATCAGAGTAGGTAAAGTGCTGCAATTTTGGGTTTAGAACAGCCTCCACATCAGCACTAGCATCTTCCCCTAGTTGATCAGAACCTCCTCCCACTTTACCAATGCCAACTCGTCTACAATTTCTTCTCAAAAATTGAAAAGAAGAGAAACGTAAGGGCAAAGAATTTTCCATATCTCTAAAAATTTTTGTCTCTTCCTCATCGCTGTCATGACTATTGTGCAAGGGTTGATTGTCGCATCTGAATAGTAAATGATCTTCTTCCTACCGATGACATGCTGCCGGTTTCTCTAAACAGTCAACCTCCATTTCAGCCTCATGATCATCATCATACTGGTCACACTTGGGTAAATCATCCATCGATGAAATGTCATTGAACATGCATATCATGCTAGGAGAATCTTCCACCACTCTCTGATTTTGAACTTCATCGTCGACTATATGGTGAATGGAATACATGAAAGAATCATTAGCCAAACCATGGTACCAAGGGTGAGCAACAAAATGTTTGGGAACTGTGGCACTTTATTTCTCTGGAATCAATGGACCATGATGTCTTTCAACAGCAATCTCATCTTTCCTATTGATCTTCTGCATCAGCTTTTCCATGGCACTGGCCAAAATCTGCAGTTTAGCTTCTGATGACTTCAGCTGCTCCTTTTCTTTGTCCTTTAACTTTGACCTTTTGATCAGCAAGTTGGTCTCCACATCAACTGCAATGCTCTGCATTTCTTCAAGGCTTGCAGTATTCCTTTCTCTTAATTAGAATGCCATCTTAGGATCAAAAGCATCTGGGAAATGCAATTTGGCTAAACCAAGAGGTGGTCTTACATCCACAGGTATTGAATTATACACCTCATTGAATCTCGTTGAAAACTATTGTACTGTTTCCCCGGGTTTTCTTTTCAAGTGGTCATACTCTTCTAGGAGGAGGAAAACATTTCTCATGACCACCCATCTATCTAGGAAAACTTGCATAAATTGATTAAAATTTCTGATGCTAGCAGCTGGAAGGTTCTTAAACCAATCTTTAACTTTACCTTGCAAAGACAGGGAAAACATCCTGATATAGACATCATCATCTTCAACCTCATAAAGGTCAAGGAAATCCTCAAGGTTTTGAATATGCTTTTCAGCAATGATCTTCCCATTTTCTCCATCAAACCTAGGTAGATTTTTGATGTAATTGACAGGGAAATCATGGAGAATGGGAGGCAAATCCAGAGGCTGGTATCGGTCTGGGACTTTTGCAAGCACAGGAGATGAAGAAAGAGGCTTACAAACATCTAGAGGTTTAGCAAGAGTAGGAGATAAAGCAGGAGGCTTATGTCTCACTAGGGTTTCTACAGATGCATCTGGGATGTGCACATGTGTATGAGCATGTACATAATCTACAATTGGGGATATGATCTCTTGAGACTCATCAATTGACTGATGGTCAAAGTAATCTTCAACAATATACTTTTCATCAGTCTTAGAAAAAGACAAGACATAATTGTAGATAAAACCAAAGATGTCTTGAATGCAATTTGAGCTTGAATACCTGGTCTTTCTAGGCTGCTTGGTCATGCTTCAGGTTCTTCCTCCAGTGGAGTCTTTGAGTTTGGCACTATCTGGAGCTGATTGGAGTCGCCAAGTGAATGATCTCAGCCTTCTTGTGTCTGGTCATTGTCCACCATCAGTGATCAGATCTGGAGCTTTGAAGTGCACTACTGGGGAAAGTCCCCAGTGGAGTCGCCATTCTGTTAGCGCTCTGTAATTTTCCCAAGGATGCAAGGAATTCATAGAGGCAACATCAAAACCACTTTGAGTCTTGGATATATCCCTCCAAGACTCAGAGAGGGATCTCTCTGTCTGATATAGCTTTATTCTAATAGGTATTAGGCTAGTTATGCAAGTGTGGGGTTGGGATTTTTAAATGGTTGTTTTGGAATGGCAAGGAGGGCCATTGGGTAAATGGGATCTGTGCTTAAAAATGTGATTCACTCTCAGATCTTAGACATAACTCTTAAACAGGGAAAGGTAGTGGAAGTGCTCGATCGAATTAAGTTTTGATGGTGTCGATTTTAGGAAGAAATAGGCTAGGAAAAAACCAAGCAAAGGAGCAACTAAGAATTCCTTAACTGAGCTCTTTGGATGACTAACATAAAGATTATCAAAAGGATAGATGCAGAGTATTTGCCAATAAATTCTTCTCTGTGTACTTTCTTCTTACAATAAGAATTGGAAAACAAGTGGAAATAGGACAGGAAAATACTTTAACAGAGAAAAACCGCCACCAATACATCCACACAAGAATCCTATAGAAAAAATAACATGTCCATCACTGATTGATCATTTAAAATTACAGAAAAAGTTCTCTGGCCAAACACAGCCCACAGTCCAGTAAGGAAACTCACAGGTCGAAATATTTTACATTAAAATACTCTAAATAAATAGGATAGATCATCCCAATAATTTTCAGAAGTCGGTTTAACCACCTCAGCCAAAAATAGCCACCACTCCCACGAAATTTGGAGCTTTCTGCCATGAAAGACGGACCGGTTTTCTGCGAAAAAGGGGTCTGAACAGACGTGTTTTTCTCTTGAACGATGACACCTGGGAAAACACTGAAGGATTTTATTGTATATGGGCATGTGTTAGACAAAAATCTCCTTCGATTTCACCAAATTCATCACCAGCTGGCCGTAACAGCTATTGCAAGATCGGAACTGTAACGGAAAATTGAGAATCTGGAAAAATGGGCCTCGAAGATGTCTTCAATTCTCCCTAATCGTAACTCCGTTGAAAAAACTGAGAGAGGTTTTTGTTCTTCAGCTCGTTCTGAGAAAAAACCTCTCTCAGATATTTAAAATCCATCTTTTTTTGCCCAAAAACTGCCTCGGACGAACACATGCTGAAATAGGCAAAAATGGCAAAAATATTAAAAAAGCGGTTTTTTTTATGAAAAGCGGTATTCCGGACCCCCCCGAGGTGGTAAGCGGTTTTTTTGGGGGGGGGTCCACAGGAATAGGATCGTGCCACATGGAGGGGGAGTGGTTTTAAAAAACTATTATTCCGAACCCCCCCCTCTCGTTAAGTTCCGGATGGTGAGGGGGGGTCCGGAATTTTTAAGGGCCGTGTGATTAATCTGATGTGAGTTTGGATGGGTGGCGATGTGTGAATATGCATTGAGATTTGGTGGGAGTAGAGTGTGAAGTATGAGGGGGGTGAGTGGAGTGTGACGTGAGGTATGAGGGGTGGGGTAGACTTAGGTTAGTTTATATTTAGTGTTTGTTTTTAATATATTTTTTTTAATAGTTTTTTAATACTCTGTTATTCCATGTTTTATTCACGTGTTTTATGTTAACTATTATGTTTTTTGTTTTGTTTTTAATTTGTTTTATTTTGTTTATTTTTATTATATGTTTTGTATATTATGTTTTATATTTTTTGTTTTTTAATTTTGTTTTATTATATGTGTTTATTTTATATGTTTTGTTTTTTAAATATTTTATGTTTTTGTTTATGTTTTTTGTATTTTATTTTTTATGTATTAAATTTTAATTTGTTTAAATGTTTTTATTTAATATCATTTTATTTAATCCAAAACTAACCTACTTATTAAACTGACTAATTACTAATTAATTAATTTCTAACATAATTACTAACTTAATTAATTAACAATTGATCAATCACTAACATGTTAACTAAATTGTTAATTAATTAATAATTAATTTATTATTAACAGGTTTAATCATGATTATTAACCTAATGTTTTTATCCTAAGTCTTGTTTATTCATGGATGGGTGGTGGGAAAAGTAGTTAATGGGGCCATAGGACAAGGGAGTTAGGGCGCAGCGTGTATGAAGGATACAGCAGGGTGATGGGGGATCGAGTGAAAAGAATGGAGGGGGGAAATGGGATCAACCAAGCCATACTTCGTCATCACGAGAGAAACGCCAAATCAACAGTCGAAGAATCGAGTCGCCTATAATTATAGGACCCCAACATATTATACAAATTTTACAAGGAAATTGTACTAGTACTAGACATGGGCAACAGTGACCTGTGGATGGGGCCAACGTTGAATTTTTTTCAAACTGTTTTTGATGCATTGAAATTTGACATGAATAGAATATTTCCATGCCTTAATGATATGGGAGGGTTTATGGACTCAAATTTGACTCACACGCCCACTTTATTCCATCATCAATTCATCATGTAAACCATAAACCCTAATTTAGTGGAGTAATCAATTTGTTCCCAGTGAATGGATGTGTTGTTGTTGACATGGAATGGGACAACACATGTGCCTTCTTAATTTTATTCCTTCACTTGATGTGGGCCTGGTCATGGGAAAAAAAGCTTGCAGGTGATCTAATTTACCTTTTCTATGTGTCGAAATTCCTCGCTTTGTTAACCATATGCTCATTAGGTGAGAAGTCCTTGCTTACAACAGTCATTTAGTGCCTACCTGTCATGGGTTGGTCTAGTTAACACCTCTTTTTTCCATTTGGTACCCATGTTGACCCTTTCGTTTATTCCCAAGATCCCCATTAGCCCCACCATGACTTTTAGTTCAAAATTGTATGCTTCCTTCTCATCTATTTTTTAGTTATTTCCCTATGGGATCTTATTATCTTGTTGATTTTCACATACATTTCTTATTTTCATTTGTGCACTTATGGCGAATTCTCCATTGCAATTTTCTTCCTTATGCTCACCAACATTGCATTCACTTTTTCACTTGTCATTTGCATCCATTTGTTTCTATAGTTTTGACCCCATATCCCTAGAGGAGACATGATGATGAGTGTACATAACTTTCCTGACACCTTTTATTCTTTCTTTGCATAGGTTTTTTATGTTCGCTTGGAATGTAGTTGCATGTCTAATGACACTCATATCCTTCACTATATTCTAGCATTTTTTATTCTTTTTAAATCTTTATGTAATATGAAAAAGACAAAAAAGTCAAAAGACATAAAAAGAAAAGCAGGGGGGTGGTGTAATTTATATCTCTATGATTTAGTAATTAGGTGGCATCTGTAAGTTTTGTTTCCCTTGAAAAAATAACATTTTTTGATTCAATTGGGTTTTAGTATTGTTGTGGGAGATGTACCATGATTTTGAGTTTTCTTCTATGATTGGTTATACTTCTAGTCTTTATGGAACACCCTTTAATGTATCTAATTATTGGTGTATATAATTGGTCCCTTTTGGTGTCGATTGTTTCCCAGGTCATCATTAGGTTATGCTTATGTTAAAGGGAATTTTTTAGCTTGCGTTGGACATTTCTCAAATATCTTTACCATCCATATCAACCTTCCCAGTGCCAAGTTGTACTTAGTGGTTTGTTCTCTCAAAGTTGTTGTCCAAGACCTCAATTCATGTTCCTAATATTATTTCGCACCAATTGATGATAGATACCTCAATGCCTTCCTTTTAGAGAATATATTCCTATAAAATTCAACTCATTATTTTGGGAAGTGGATTTAGAGACATTTGCAATAACTTGGGGCATCATCAGTGGTAGGTTCCATCACATGTGATAGTGGGTATACATGAATGACACCTGATCGATTAAGTCTCCTAAGTGTTTGACATTATATCTTATGTTCACAATTTATAGAATGTAATTTGTACACTTGTTATCACCTTGTCAATATTATAATATAGATCTATATTCTTCCCCCCTTTCCCCCTTGCGCCCCAATTATTGTGTACTTTACAATGTATTTTCATGCATAAATATTAGAATTGGTAGGAGCTTGATTAACCTGAAGATTTATTTAGAGTTTCATGTGTATTTCAATTTACCTTGTTTATCTAGAAATTTAAAGTGGGATGAGAAAGCTTTTATTTGTTTGATGTGTGTGCAAGATTGATATTGACTCTAGATTTGGAATTTACCAATTTTCTCACAAGGTGAAGGACAAATGTTAGTGTAAAGATATTTATCTTATGTTTTTTTCTTTGATTTTTTGTTATGCATATGTTATTATTGTATATTATATATATATAACTTATATATAAATTATAAATTATATAAATTAAAAAATATAATTTATAAATTATATATATTATATAATATATAAATAATATAAAAACAACAACAACAACAACAACAACAAGAAAAAAAAAAACCAAACCAAAATCAAACTACACTATCACCACATGACTATCATGCTCATTCTTTTGAACTGGCACGAATAGTTGCATGCACGCACACAAAGTGGAGGGTAGCTGGGGAGAAGGAGGCACACACGCACGCAGAGTGGAGGGTAGCAGGGGAGAAGGAGGGAGAGGATCACGAGATAAGGAGGGAGAGGCGCACAAAGGAGGGAGAGGAGCACGGAGAAGGAGGGAGAGGCGCATGGAAAAAACCATGGTATGAAACCCTCCTTTCGAAGCAATATTTCTGGATACGTAGACCTATATGTTGTTGACCCCACAATTTTTGAAGGTATAAAGGAAACCCACAATGTCCCAAAAATGGTGCTGCAAAAATAGTCTCTAAACCCTAAACCCCCAAATGGAATCAGAGTGACTAAGAGTTAGTGGAATTAGAGAGACTAAGAGCGTTTTTGGATAAATCCCTTAGTTTAAATCCCTTCAAACCAAATGATTTATAATGAAGCATAATCTCTCACATGGGATGGAATCATACCTTCTTACTAAGTGATTAATGTCTCCCGTCGACGATACGAAGACAAGTATATGTCCAAGATTTTAGTTTTACATTGTTTTTTTGTTGGCCTCAACAAAATTGCAGTGGTACCAAGGCAAATTTGCCTCCATATTCAGCTATTGATTTCACACCTCATAGGATAGTGATTTAGTGTCGTGTTGACTCTATATTTGTTTTCTATATTTTTGTTTGAATTCCTTTTCTTCCAAAGTGAATCGCTGAGTATGCTATTCCAATTTTTTCCTGCCCCTTCCAAAGCGAATCGTTGAGTATGAGTTCTATTGGTATATTCCCATGCTCATTTACCTCCCAAGCATAGTGATTGCTCATTTACCTCCTAGGCATAGTGATTGCTTCCATAGCGATTTGAAGACAAATGACGGTTGAAAGTGGCTAGAAATTTCATGCAGAGCATCTCTCCCTTAAAAAAATGAATTACTTCTTGTCTTCATGCATTTCTACTTTCCCTCTCACCTTCTTGGAGAAACAACAACAATATTTAAAGGTAAATTTTCCATCCCACGAGTTAGGATTGGGAACATTTTCCATCCCACGAGTTGGGAATGGCAGGATACTTGATATTACCTAGCAAATTTGAATCCCACATTTCAAATCCTATGCTAGAACGAACACTTGTAGTGATTGAAGTATACAAGTGTTTTTGGCCTACATATGGAGTGCAATAGTATATGAAGAATCCATGCTCACCACTTTTGGGGAATCAAATGAAGGAAAACTTAAGTCTACAAGTTTTAGGTCTCCAACATTTATTCATCGTATTTATTTTCGGAAATGTCTTATCTCTCTCAAGGGTTTGATGCTCAATTCTGTCACATGAAGACTTACATACATTATATGTTGGTTGAAAAGTTTTATTGGAGAGTGTTATAATAGTTTCTCAAGACCTACATACATTATCTGCTGGTTGAAAAGTTTCATTGGAGAGTGTTATAATAGTTTATCAAGATCTCGTTACCGAGATTTATATGATGTTGCACCATGCTCTATGGGTAACCCTCTTAGTGAATACATAGAAACTCATGAAGCACACATGGCTTAGTCACTTCAATTCTTTCTTAAGTTGGATTCCCTTCCAAAAATGCTAATGGATAAATCCCTTAGAGTGACTAAGAGCCATGTTGTTGACACCTATTCCCTAGAGCAATTACGCTCCATGAACCGATATAGTGTCATGTTGATACAATGATTTGGTTTCACATTTATTGATAAACCAACAATAAAGGAGGTTCATTATGTAGAATTTTCACATGGCTTTATTCAAGCCAACTCATGTAGGTGGATCAACACACTTTTCCTACACCCTCACTCTAGGTGATTGTTTCTCTTTTACACACCAGTTTTCATGAGCTCCATTCTCATGGCTCTTATCCATGACATTTCTCTCTCAACTCACATATGTCTATGGTAAGACAACAACAACCAGATTTTGTACACAAGAAATCCTTCCTAGATTATAAGTTTATAATCCCTATGTTATATGAAATTACCACTTTGGCATTTGACAAGATATAATTACCACTTTTTTATATCAGTTGTGCACTTCTCGATCATGGGAAAGAATACAATTGAAACTGGTACTATGTTGGGCACATTACAACTGATGCATGTCCTATGCACACAAATCTATCTACTTTGGACACCTATCTCTAGGCATTGGTTTGGTTTTGTTCTTCCTCATCCAATAGCCTATTCTAGAAATCTAACTTAGCAACTGCATAACTCATATATATGTATATATTTTTTATAGATTTCTCTTATGATGTAGTTGTTAGAGATCAAACAAGATAAAATTGCACGTATGCAATTTGAGACATAGTGTCATTCTCTCCATGAGTAGTTTCCACAACAACGAATCATCCAAATATTTACCTACACTTTTCTAGCACACATAATATTGGATAATGAAACTTTATACTTATGAACAAATTCAATTCATATAGCTCGGGTTACTTGAGGTCTACTCCTCTACCTTAGCTACTCTTGGTAGTAGTTTTGGGTCTCTTTATCTCAACGCCCACCCAAAACAATCATCTTCAACATCAACATTGATCTAGTTCATTAGAGACTACCCTCCCACCTAGATTCATTTGATGTATAGCGTTGGGTTAATTTGAGATCTTCCTTCCACCCCAACAAATCTTGGAAGCATTCATTTAATTCTTTTGTCTCAATTCCCACCCAACATGATTCTTTTCTACAACATTTAATATATTTTGTTCTCTTGGCCCAACACCTACCCAAAATATTGAGTGAAGAAATACTTTGTGTTTTCTCAGAGGTTGGGCTCCAACCCTAGATGCAAAAGTCTTACATGTCAAGTTATATTTTCAATGTTTATCTTTAGCTATACTATAATATGAATATCGTTGGCCTAACGTTTCCTTCTCCCTCGATGGAGTGTAGGTACAACCAAATATGTATCTATCAGACCTATCATCCAGCTCGAGTGATGAAATTTCAAGAGGGACAAGGGAAAACATATCCAACACATGTAACAAGGCGAAATCAACTAGAGGTGAAAAGGTCAGAAGAAAGTTTGGTAGGCGCATGAAATTATTTCTTGTTGAAGGATGATCATGCTCTTATGATGATGAGAGCATAGGTGACATCAAGGTTCCCTTGAGGTACAAAAACCTACTGAAACAGTGGGTACCCAAGGAACTGCCAGAGTTGGACACCTACTTCTATGTTAATGAGAGGATGTATCGCATTGCTCCATCATCCATCCATGGCATTGGTTTATTCTCCATGGATGACATAAAGGTAAAATATGGCAGATTGGTTGAATTGTTTGAGTATGTTGGACCATGCTACACTTATGGAGTATGGTTGAGGCTGGTCCAATACATGCCTAGTATGTGGAGATACGCACTCACCGCAAATTATATACAACTGAAAGGCAATAATAAAAATAAAGGAGTGACTATATATATTAATGGAAGTCCAAAGGCATCGGGGAATATTGCAGGTCTTATAAACAATACAAGGCCTGGGATGACAAGAAAGGAACCCAATTGCATTTTTTTAGGAGCGTGAAGGTAATAGGATATTTGTATGTGCGGTGAAAACAATAACGACAGGAGAAGAGTTGTTGGTCTATTACAATCTAAATTGAGTCAACCCAGGAACGTCTTCTTTTTCTACGGTACAAAACCCATTATACCCAAACTTAAAAAGGGATTACTTAACTTGTGAATGTTTCATTTGTGATGAAATTTTATTTTATTTCTGAATGTTCCATTTGCTATTTTTTGCTCGATGTTTCATTTCCAAATATTTGCTAATTTGTATGTGTGAATGTTTCATTTGATAATATTTGCCAATATTCCATTATTTCATATATTGTTTTTTCAATATTTCTTGCACATACTAACATTCTTCTTGAAATTATGTCAGAGTGGTGATCGGGGCAAAGGCCTTGAGTGTGGAAAAGACGTTGATCATGGAAAAGGCCCCGTTCCTAGCACGACATCAACCAAAAATGATGAATATATAAGAGATGAAGAGATATTTGATTCTAGAGACCCCTTGCAGACAATAGAATTGTCCCTAAGAAAGGCCAATAGGGAATTCCAGGATTTGGTCGTTGTTGAGCTGGAAACAGATGAGGATTTCCTAAGGATAGCTGAATTATGTGTTAAGATAGCAAATTATGGGGTAAGTCAAGTCATCCAACAATATAAATTTTTGGTTTTAAATTTTGTAATTTGATATATGCAATTAACACATATTTCTCATTGTATAATTTTGTGGGATCGATGAGAGGGGAAGGGGAACATCCTAGTAGCAACAGCAAGATTGCAACAGCGAACCAGCATGGCCACGAGTCTATTTTCCACCCCAAGTGTGTCACCTGAGACCAATTCTATACCTTCTAGGGGTGATGCCACGCCCCCACAACACACGCTAGATCATGTTGGTGGTGTACATGATCATGGAATGGATCACTCTTTCATTGATTGGTACCCTGGTGCTACACATATCCAAAGCACAGGAACAACAAAAGTTTCATTTTTGGTCTACCAGGACATGGTTCCTCTAAAAATAATACAACTACCAGGTATTTAATATATGTCTTTATCAAGATTCCTGTTATATAATTGTTTAAACAATCACATATCAATGAGATTTAAATTACTAATGATGATGATGTTTAACAGGAAACAATGTGTTCTACAATAGTTTTCATGACTATGCATTAGAACTTTTTGGGCAGACCATTCGACTATAATGGAATCGACAAAATTCCAAAATGAAAAGCCTTCTTATCTCCAAACTGGTTGGAAAGTTTGGTGACTCGTTCAATAAGATGGAATTCCTAAAAAGGACCGGTAAGCATTTGAAACATGTTAGAGAGGCATATAGGAATAAATTATTACAGGACCCCAAGTGTGAATGCCCTTTGGTTTTCCCCGAGAGGGAGTGGAAAGAAATTATTCTTGATGCAAGAGAATTAGCGATGAAAGCAAAAGGGAAGAAACCACCTGGCCCTGGAAGGTAAAAGGTGTTTTCAATTTACTATGATGGTCTTTTGTTTAATTTATGAGGAACAAAATCAATATCTAACATATTTCAAAATATTGTGTAGACTCAAAGACACTTCCAAGGAAACAAAGGCAAGACAAGACAAACACAACCAACATAAACTGGGCCAAGGTGG
>SNQJ01S0254554.1:0-12621 GCA_010110895.2 Picea sitchensis | reverse complement strand
AAATAAGGCCGAAATGCAAGGAAGGATAAATTCTTTTGATGGTGCTTTCTAAGGTATGTTATTTTCAGGTCATCTCACCATTTTCGCTATAAATTTTTTTATATAATGATTCAGATCCTGAAATTTCTATGCAAGTGAGAAAAAATATCCAAGTATCTATGGTTAAAAATTCATCTTGTGGGTCATTGTATTTTGGGAGTTACACTCTGTGGAAAATAGGGTTTGTGGCCAGTCCTGAAACTAGTCAAAATCAGGTGTTTCGGGTAAAAACATGATAACTTCTTCATAAAAGATCCAAATTCAGTGAGACAAAATGTTTTGGTTAGGTTATAGTCTTTAGTATTCTTTTTAATAGTTTCATATAATTTCATTAAATATTTTGTGCGAGGAATGCTCTACAAGGTCGCTCTCTAGAATAAGACATAATTCAACAAGGTATGCCATTTTTGCTATAAATCATTTTATGAGAGGTTCCAAGTAGTGAAACTTGGAGGAACTGCATTAAACAAATTGAAGAACTCTGTGTATCAGTTTCAGATCTTTATACATTACATGTTCAAAGTTATGATTACTTCAAGTTAGGGTTGTTGACTAATCCAAAACTAGGCATGTGAGACTAAAGAAATGTTTGATGAAAATGATAGTTTCTTGTTTTTAAAGTTAAGGAAGGTTTGCAGGAATGTGATCATATACACCAGGTCTATTACAGAGCTACAAAGAATATTTGGATGATAAAATTGATGAGGGCTTTTTACTTCAAGTTAGGGTTGTTGGACTAATCCAAAACTAGGTGCATGTGAGACTAAAGAATGTTTGGATGAAAATGATAGTTTCTTGTTTTAAAGTTAAGGAAGGTTTGCGTGAATGTGATCATATACACCCTTGTGTCTGCCATGAGCTACAAAAATATTTGATGATAAAATTGATGAGGGCTTTTGGTTGTGGTACATGTTGAGTAACTGGTTGGAGACAAGTAGTTGATGAGTCAATACTATTGCCATTAAAGTGTATAGTTGATGATGTTGGTACATATTGATGATTAATAGTTGATGAGTAGTTGACACATGAAACGGAACATACTTTGTACATGGTTGATGAACTTGTTTTTATGGTAATGCTGATTACGTTGGTGCATGGTTGATAATCTCTGTTTATGGTACGTTGATTAAGTTGATGCATCGCTGATGTACGGTCGATTTATTGGTACAAAGTTAATAGAAGATATCTCACGCTGATAGTGTGACAGTGGTTCCATCATCTCTTCTTCTACTCGGCGGCGTGATCTGTGGGCAAGGATAGTGAAGTCTGCATCAAGAACATTGGGGGTTGTAGCCTCTCGAGGTTGTAGCCAGTCATTTGGGAGTCGAGCTCTCGTGCTGTAGCCCCGAGAAACTAGGGGGTTGGAGCCTCCTCTCGCCATTGCATCTAGAAAACAAAGGGATGTTGGTGTTTCCAATGAATGTAATTCTTCAAGACATATGGGCGAAAAACATTCGGTTTTCTCCGACGGGTTTCCACCGTGAAACACCGGGTGTGTACCGCGGTATGTGTGATTATTTATTTATTATCGCCATTATTGATAATAATTCTACATTGATATAACATTTGAAGAAAAAGGATTATAATTATGTTATTACCGACTCTAATCCAACATAACAAATATACAGTAAACCTGGTTTCTATTCAACAAGGAAAAAATCCGAACCGTAAAATGCGCTGAAAACAAGCTGCCGGAAATTGTATGGCTTATCTCAAGAAAGAGATGTGATCGACAAGGCCATTCACAAGAAGATGATTACAATCAGGATCTCTGCCTTTTACAATAAACAAGAGTTTCAAAAACACTCAAACATCCAAAACCTAACCTAGGAGATGGCCAAAAGCCGCGTAACTCGCTTAAAGTAAGTCGCATCACTCAACTTCCTGGTCAGAATCTTTTGCATACACCCCCGCTTTTAGGTATACTTTGACAGTCCATCGGAAATATATATCCCAGGATTCACAAAATTGAATTAAAAATTTCATGAAGAAATTTTAAACTATTAAAAAAAAAAAAAAATGTCATTTAGGGCCTCAAACGGCTCCGGTTCGTGACCCAAAAACTACTAAAATAGTAAATTATCAAAATTACAAGAAAGAGCCAACCGAAAGGTGGGTGGCCATGGATATCCACTTGGATAAATCCTCCATCTCAGGGAAGCAATGGTCTCCATCATATGAGTTCCCCATTAGATGAGGAAAAATTCTCACGAATTTGGCTCCCCGCGAAACAATTTGCCTCGCGGAGCTGCCATGCTTTGACGAATTGATAAAACTGGATCCTTTGTTGTCAAGTGCCATTGATCCGGTAGGTCCACAATCTGATCACCGGATGCATGTTTCATGCGCGTCGAAGCTGGCGATCGTTGGTGTCAATTGTTCTCATACGCCCCGAAAGTGTCCAATATGGGAAATAGAATGAAGGAGGTCCACGCTGAACACCAGGTGCAAGCCAAGTAAAGAAGTGGTGCCGTTGAGCTTAAAAGTATTATCCCACATGGACTTGGTGATTGTGTATGGCCCATAACGGAGGGCTAATATTTCGATGGGTCCCAGAAGGCATTCTCGGCAAGCGTAACAAAACTTTGTCGTTTCCACTTCGAAACTCTGTGTGGAACCCGCATGTCGATCAAGGGAGCTGCTCTGCATTTATTGCCGACTTCCTCAGAGATTATACCCGGAACTCAAGCATGGATGTGTTGATCCTCTATGAACCGGGTGGTTTTGTCACTTTTAGTTGGAGCAGAGAGAGGAGTCACCGAGGTGACCGCAGCGGGAAGTGCAACATCTATGGGAGCCAATGGTTAGAATCCCAACCCCACCTAAAAGCGGGTCACGTGGTCGCGCATTGATTCCGGCGCAGTGGATCGGGCTTGTAACTGTGTTCGACATAGGGAAGACTCTCATCCCATGTGACGAGGGTGCTTTGGAATTATACTACGTGGATATGCGTGATCATTCAATTCACCGGGTTTGGCTATCTCGTCTGGGGTGGGAAGGCCGGTGGACTGGTGAGCTTAAGTCCTACAGAAGCACCTGCAGGCTTGGAATGTATCGTGCTAAGAAATTGATCGACCCGGACCGAGACAATGGTCGGGATTCTTAAAATTCTGCACTCATTCAAAGAAGAGCCCGGGTGGTTTCTACCGCGGATGCTCTTCTTACAAGCAACCGTAATCGCCATCTTAAAGCGATCGACAACAACAAAAACACAAATATCATTGGTGGATGGAGGTCCGACACGTAGTCCATTGAGATAGATTCCCATGATCTGTAAGGAGTAGGAAGAGGGGTGTACAAAGCCCCTCGCTTCTTTAGTGGTGGTTGGTTTGGAAATAGCACAAGCAGTGCATGACTTGATATACTTTCCGACATCCTTTCGATGTTTCGTCTAGTAGAAATGCTTTTGTAGCATTGCCACTATATTATCCACACTGAATTACCCTATCACCCCATTGTAGTGTGACTCTCAAATAATATTCTCACACTTTCCTAAAGGAACACAAAAATGGCCTAGATGACACAACAACAACCCATCCTGAAGATGGAAATTATCGACAACCGCCTTTGCACCCAACATTTGGTAGGTGGTGGCTAAGTCCCGTCCGCCTCAGGAGTTAGCCATCTAGGAGGTCTCTTAAGGGTTGCAGGAGTCTAGCAATCGCGGTGAGTGCTCTAATGGTGTGTTCTCATTGAGAAATCAACAATGCGCTTGGTGCTTCCTCGCTTTATACTTGATGTTGAGGTGGAATTGCTACAAGTATGTGGACCACTTTGATGGCGCAACCATTCTACACTCTTCCTTGTGTCTACATGAACTGCAGTTGCTTATGACCAATGTGGATGACCGTCTCCTCCTGCATCGTAATGTCTCCTAATCGCGGCAAGCTTGCAATAATGGAGTACATTTCTTTGTCGTGAATAGGGTACTTACAGACAACACCGGAGCATAGTGTTTCACTAAGCGATAGGCCACGGGTGGTCGCGGTCGCATGAGAACTAATAAACTCACAACATAGTCCAAGCATCGCCCCAATCTCAAAGGGCTATCATGGTGTCCGCAGTAGTGAAAGTATCGGGTCGAGTAATAAGCGCTGTTTCCAAATCATCAAACGCTTTGTTGTTAGCCCCATGCAAATTTCACCTACCACCAATCGTTATTTGGTCAGGGCCCATGCAATATGGGAGAACTGAACACAAACCTATGGTAGAAATTGGCAAGGCTCAAAAATCTTCAAAGCTCAGTGACTGTGGTTAGCTGGGCTACCACGATGACTTGAGCTATCGATCCACATAATGCCATGTTGATCAATGATTTAGCCTAGGTAATGGACCCTTTCCATGCCGGAGGAGCATTTTTCAAAGTTGGTGTATAACTTGTGCTAACGCTAGTGGTGCTTAACCCGCCAATATGCTGCAATTGTTCGACCCAATTCTTGTTGTAAATAAGAATGTCATCAAAGATACACCACTACAAAAAGTATTGGTGAATGGTCGCGGATATCGCCCATCATCCTCATGAAAGTGGCTAGAGTGTTTTTCGCACCAAAGGGCATCACCAACCATTCAAAAGGCCTTCATTTGGACTTGAAGGCGCCTTCCATACATCTTGTCAGTTCTATCTGATCCGGTGGTGCCGACCGGGATCAATCTTACTAAATTATTTAAATTTCATGAGTTGATCAAGGAGGTCGCTAATTCTGGGAATCGGGTACCGGGTTTCTGAATATGACGGCCCAGATCCGGATAATCAATGCAAAGTCGCTGTGTTCCATCTTCCACTGACGATTGGGCTCCCCACAAGGTGATGAGCTAGGACAAACGTGTCCCTTGGAGGAATTCTTGGATCTGTCCCTTAATCTCCTCATTTTCTAGTTAGAGAGGGCGATAGATCTGCCCATTGGGTATGGGGTGCGTCAGTCGATCGATGGGGTGTTTGACCTCGCAAGGCGCAGGTACCTAGGTGAGGAGAAGATATCCCCAGTATTCTTACACGACCTTTATCTACTTGCTTCGTTGTGTGGAGAGGTCGTCCATGGAGACCCTAGATGTGGATGTGGATTTTTATCTCATTCTTCGAGAGAATCATGAAGAAGACAAACTTCCCCTGACGAGATGACCTTCCCGTGATTTGCAAGAGATCAAGGAAATAACACTAGGTGGGATAGGCCTGTATCGTATAATTTCCTATTCAAAGTAATAATAACACTACAAGGCCTAGACTCATATACAACATGACGCTTTCCATAAATAAGGTTGGCCAAAAAGAACATCACAAACTTTGAGAGGAGCAACATCACACAATACCTCATCTTTGAAGGGCTTGATGCCATAAAGCCACCGGGATTAATCGCTATTGACGTAGAGATTGCTTCCTTGGAAGAGCCATCCAATGGTGTAGGGGATTGTGGGTGTGGCGTTGTCAGCAAGTCCATTGACGCATCTCCAATTAATATGAGGTTCTTCCCGGGCTACTACTATCAACGATGAAGTGCAAGTAAGTGACTTTTTACCCACATCCGGAATGAAGAGGCGCTCCATCTTCCGGCTCTCGTCTGGTTCACCAATGCTAGAGCTTGCGGTATAAATGGCACCGGGTTCCATGTCAATACCGACTGCTCCTTTCTGGTTCTTACTCTGAGTCAGAACCCACATCCGATTCGTGAGGTTTCTCACTGCACCACCAACGCCTTCTTTGAGTGACAAGAAGGGCATATGCTAAGGATTTTATGGAAGCTGTTCCACTCCCGCAGATATTTATTTGTCTCTTCCTGTTCTTCTTCATTGGTACTTTGACCTGGTTGTCCTAATAATTATCCATCTTTCTCCGTCCTTTGTCTTCGGTTAAATTCCTTTCCTCGGATTTTGTTGTGAGGGCTCTTCCAAATTGTCGCTATTTCCTTTGTTTGAGCTTCGCTCGATTTTGACGGTGATAACTAGGCCGCGTTCCAAGGATGAGAGATGTCCATAAATCTATCGTCCGATATATCTATGCAGAAACCAGATGTCTCTCAATCTTTGATACCCAAATTGGTGCGTACTGCCTGTATTGAAGGTATTTGTGAATTTGGTGATCGCTAATCTCTTTTTGTCGCTAGCAGGACCCATTTGGTATACAAGTCACGCTAACTTTTAATGTGGTAGTAATCGTTCTTAATAACATCCCCTCAAGGATTCCCGGTCGCGGATTGTAAATAATGAGGGTTCCTTCATTTCCTTTCGCTCACAGAACTTTCCCACCACCCGACATGGGGAACGACTTTGAGGAGCACGAAAAGTAATATTTTCTCTATCTCGAAAAGTTATGGATAGAGAAATACCCTTCTAGTAGATTCAACACTTGTCTACAAGACTGCTATCTATCGACCCTTCAAATATAGGAATATCAAAAGTTTATTTGTACCTTGAAGGTGTTGCCCTCGTCAAGACCTATGTGTCGCCTATTTGTAGTCGCTAAAGGATTTGCGCTAAATTATCCATCATCTTCGCCTCTGGCTACAGGGATTCCTCAATCAACAGCTTGAAAGGATCTCTTTTCCCATCATCATATTTCTTTTATCCTTCAATGAGAGGTCGCTAAGGTATGAGCTTGTGTCCTCAAGAGAAACAAGTTCAAAACCCAACTCTTTGTAATCCGACCTTGTCGTGACATGCATTAAGATGACAAGGAGCATACCACTTTGATATCACTTATCCGATTTTATGGAGAAGAATGTCGACTATATATTATTACCTTCAGATGCTTAACACAAAATAACATATATACGCGAAACTAATTTTCTATTCAATAAGGAAATAAGCTTAAACCGTAAAATGCAAATGTAAAAACAAGCTTGTTGGAATGGTGGTGGCTTTCTATCTCTAAGGAGAGATGTGACAAATGCTCTCATTCATACAAGAAGATGATTAAATGTTAAGCTCTCGCCTTTTACACAAAATGAGCTCTTCAAAAACCCTAAACATCCAGTAAAAACCTAAGCCTAGGTGATGAAGCCAAAGTCATGTGGGCCCCGCTTTGGTAAGTTAGTACATCAACTTCCTGTCATAATCCTTTGCATACCATCTTCGCTTTAGGCTTATGATAGCCCATTGGAAATATATATCCAATGACTACAACTTGCACAAAAATTTCATGGTGAAATTTGCAACCTAACATTCCCAAAAACGCTTAGGGCTTCAAACGACCGGTTCAGACCGAAAAATTGCTAAAATAGTACCATCAAAATTGTTGTGAAAGTTGTTTGAGCCACTGAAAGGTGGGTGGCCAATCGATCCACCCTCGATCACACACTTTTGTAGCTCATCCTCGCTGAGGTTTGGCATGGTTGATGCACTTGCTTGGCATAGGTGGGATACATGTTTAGTGCATGTTGATGTACACCATAGATGGTATATGTTTTGATGATAGTACTTGGCTAAAAGCACACCATTGGTGGCCATTTTGATTAGCATAAACTCTTAATGCCACATATGGATGATATAGTTTATATTAATTCTTGATTGATTAGATACATGGTTGTGGCACTTTATTCAGATGGTGGAGGCATATCATGAAAGGAGCTATGACACTTGTTTGTGGCACATGGTTGGCATTTTTGTTGAAGCATATGGTTGATACACCATTGATGATATATTATGGCACATTATATGGTGTTGATATACATAGTTGATGTACATGGGTGTTGTGTTGGTGCACAATATGGAACATGATGTGTACTTGGTTGATGTTTTGTTCATGATTATCTATTTTATTGTTTACATATATTTTGTTTCATGATTAATGGTATGGCACAAGTTTGATGCACCTAATGTGTCCAATGATCATCATAGAAAGAGCAATTGATTCGCGTTCCAATTGGATATGCATTTGGCAGCTAAGAAAATCATATTGTAGTGAGAGCATATTGTTCATATTGCATAGAATATAAAGCAAGACATACCGATAGGGGGATTCATTATTCTTCCCATGATTCCGGGAGGAGACATTTATCATGCAAAGATAACACAGAAAAAAGGATCCCATACTTGAGAAAGAGCATAGAGGCATATTCCAGGAGGAGCGAAGGGTCATGGGGGGAGCATGAGAGATATATTTTCATCATTACATCTAGAGTGATATCCTTTGTTAAAAGGGGAGAGATTCAGGAATATAAAAGGAATCTGTGACAGATGTTCTCAAGGAGAGTCTGTGGAGGGGGAGACTTCAAGGAGAGAATCCACCCTTTCATTGATGTCAAAAAGGGAGAGATAGTCACATTGACGTGATTGAGATGACTATTGATGGTAGAGAAATGCCTTGAATACATGTTTCGATCAATGATTGGTGAAGTTGACATCAATTTTGGCATTGCCATCAATGTCAAAGGGGAAAATTGTTGGGTCATGCTGTCATTGATGCCAAAGGCTTGATTTGCCAATTGATGTCAAAGGAACAATGTCATGTATGTCAAAGGATTACGTCAAATGAACAATGTATTTTCATATCATACCTGATGTAATATGTATTGTCCTGATGCTAATGGATTGATGCTCTAAGTGGAATCATAGTCATAAAGGATGTCATGCATAGATGAAGTAAGATGGATCAATGAGTTGTCATTGATATATGATGCATATGAAGATGGATCAATGAGTTTTCATTGATATATGATGCATAGATGAAGATGTATTTATGTGTTTTCATTTATATATGATGCATATTTGGATTGATGTAAATATGACTCATTATTGTCTTGATAAGAAGTACAAATGGATGAACTCCAAAGTGGCCCCCTTATGGTGAAAGCCCTCATGGGAATATGTTTTGCGCTAAGTATCTTATCATGGCTTCATAAGGAGTACAAATGGATGAACTCCAAAGTGGTCCCTTATGGTGAAAGCCCCCTCACGTAAAGATGCTTTGAGGTTGAGTTATCCTAGAAGTATGGTTATGTTCCATGCTTAATTGTGGAATAATGAGATGAAAATCAGTTAATTTGTTAGTGAAACTATCCTAGATGGATAGTTCTCGCTATTCCATTTCCGTGGTATGTGGAACGCCACATAACTCCTCACGGTTTGAGAAAGTTATGGCCTTACTAAGTTGGAATAATCTCATATGTTGGATTGAATCTCCAAAAGGTCAAAGAAGTCAAAGTGCTTGCAAAGAAGAAATTATTTAAAAGTGAAGTGACAAAGTCAAAGAGGATTATTTAAATAATAAAGTGAAGTGGACAAAGTCAGTAAAAAAAGATTATTTAAATAATAAAGTGAAGTGACAGTCAAAGAGGATTATTTAAATAATAAAGTGAAGTGACAAAAGTCAAGGAGGATTGTTTAAATAATAAAGTAAATAGAGAAATTTCTAATTATGGAAAGTGGTTATCGGCGGTTAACCCCTAAAATGAGGAAAATGGGTTAAGTGGTCAAGTGTCTATTGGATACATGAACATGTGGCAAATTTTATAAAGTTGGACATAGGTGACTATGTGGACAAAGTGGTTATGTGGACAAGTGGCCTAGAAGATTCTCCTAAGGAAGATACTTGAAGAGTATAAATAAGAGGTAAGGGTCTCTTGTGAAATATATCTCTTGAACATATCTTGAAGATCTATTATGAGAGAGAGATTTCCACCGAGGATCTCATGGATGCATCAAATTTCCTCAGAAGTCCTGGTGATCCTTGACGACAAAAGCTTTAGAAGTCTTAAAACCCTAGTTTTTGAGGTAAAATGCATGTGGGTTGACAAGCAGAAGTTAGGGTCAAGGCATTGACCGAGGTACACCTTATGACAAAGGTATAAGGGTGTGCAATGCACGTGGGGATGGCATTGTAATAGGTGTACATGTTGCAGCCAAGTGGAAACTTGAAATATGAAGATGCAAAGGTTTCAGATTATGAGATCAAGCTCCTAGGAAGGTCTAAGGTGCCCAGATACATCAGATTCATCCATTGCCCGCGGTATGTCTTTTTTTCTATGAGTAGTTGGATTTTATGTATGCATGAGAAATGGTTACAGAGATTTGATAATTCTCCCTAGAGAGACTAGTGCATGTATGGGATCTTCTACATAAGTCAAACCTACAAAAATACGCTATCGGGTATATTTATCATTGATAATTTTGTTGAGGCACATCTTGTATTTCCTAGCATATAGCTAAGGGTTTTTATATTACATTGTTGAGGATAATGAGCGAGTTGTTGAGAGATTGGATGTGTCGTGATTGGTTATGGTACATATTGATGCAGCAGTATAAGTGGATGTGACAAAGGATGCAGAAGATTTGATTTTTCATGGAGAGAAAACCCTAAATGTTCACATGAACACGCAGACCTGTAGTATGTACAAGCCAATGCATACAAGCAGTTGTACTCACCCTAGGAATGTATGCATGATGCACCATCGACAAGTCGCATTCCTCTGACGATGGTATCCACGGAGGATTTCATCCTCTCTCACCAGCCAGCTGTAAGTTGAGTCTCGCATTGTAGAGTTGGTGCTCTTATAGAGTTACAACTCCCATTCAGCTTGTTGTTGATAACCCAAAGATTGTAGTCCTTAATGTTAAAAATTTTACATACATCTTGTGTCTTGTGTTCCTTGTGGTGATGACTTATTTGATGAGATATATGTTGTTAATGTATGTTCACATTTAACCAGTTATAAATGACAACAATAAGTAATGAGTAAATGGTGATTTCTAACTAAGGATTTTATAAGGGAGCTTTAAAAAGAGGGACGACACTAATTCAATTCCTCCTGCATCTGGTAGGTTCATCAAATGGTTACCAGTAGCACCACTCTTTTATTTTCCAGTTTGATTTTGATGTTTTTGCAAAAATATGGGGCTCTTTTGGGGGCTACGCTCTCGCTTTGAGGTCACACCTTAAGCCCAGAATCCTTGTTTACTCTGAATGTGGCTATATTCACCATTTTGTGATAAATTTATCATGATAAACTATATAAAATTCTAAATTTACATAAACTTACATAAACTTACATAAGCAAATCTTTCAAGTCTTAAACTTGGATTCCCTATTTCATTAATATTTTATTTATAACTTGTATTGAAAGCTAAGTTCATTAAGGTTATCTAATGACATTAATAACAGGCTCCCTACTATTATTAACTAATTTAATTATAATTAAATACAACTAGGTGTTGAGTTAGCATACCAATAGAAGGCTGTTAAGTATAATTTTAAAGTGACCTCCATATAAAGCTTAATTAAATGACATAATACCAATGTGTTTCTGTTACTATAACAATTTTAATTCTAGACATAATAAAATATTGTACATTGTTACTATATTTTATTATATTAGGAGATTGACAACATTTTATAGTCAACAAAGGTGAAACGTAGATATCATATGTGAGTTACACTCTATTAAGTTTTACTATTTTAACGCATCAAAAATCAATTATAAATTAATAATAATATTATTATGTATATTAAGTTTACTATTTTAACCATCAAAATCAATTATAAATTAGAATAACAACATAATTTATTTCTATTATTATTATGTATATTTTATATTCAAATCTAAGTTGATCAATGATTACATTATGAATAATAGAGTTTTAATAAATTTCTCACATATAAATTTATTTAATGGCATTAAGACTTAATGCCTATTACTATTATTAGCCTGGATTTTAGTTATAATTTAATATTATAGTAACTATTGTGTCTCAACATTGAGTTACTATAGTAAGTCTAGGAGATTGGCACCATCTTTGAGTGACCTATAAAGTTGTTGAATGACATAATACCAATGTGTTTGTTACTATAACGATTTTATTTATTGTCATAGTAACTAATATTGTCTGTGTTGAGTACTGTAACATCTAGTTCCATTGAGCACATTTTTATACTAACTTATTCTTTGAGGACACTTGCGAGCAGGTGATTTGATTATGATACATTATGATTTTTCTTTGATTTTGAGTTCTATTGTGATGTCAATGGATTAAATGTTAATTTCTATACATATATATTGATAGGTATTATTGATGAGTTCTCCTGAATGTGCATGATACATGACAGCTTGAGGATGTCGATGGCATCAACAGATTTCCTTGGACTTCAGATTGAGTCAAGGAGTGGACTTGTATGCAGGCATGGTGACACTTGATAATCTGAATCACATATGGAGTAAAGGGGCCATACACATAAACCATTCGATGAGGGAGAAGTGTGGAAACATCCTTGTCACAACCTACTAGAACTCATGTCTTCACCTGAACGAAGGTTAACGATTACCTTGTTCTTAGAGGTCCACGATTCCGTGAGAGTAGACTGAGATAGTTGTTCATGAAGAATTATAAGGGGTGCACAATAAGGTGGAATCATTATTCATTAGACAACCCTTAGTCTCCCATAAGGTCAACCAAGTGGAGTGTTGACTCCAAGTGTCAGAAAAACTTCCAAACTAGTCATTGGCGAGTGGCTGTTGGAAATACTAAAACAACTGAGAGGGGGGGGGTGTGAATCAGTTGTTTATGAGCTTAAACAATTTTATACCTTTTAAAAATTATTAATCTTCCTTCAAGTGATCATCAACAATATACAGAATATGGACAGTAAAAGTAAAG
>SNQJ01S0254553.1:0-12621 GCA_010110895.2 Picea sitchensis | reverse complement strand
ATTTACATCCACCAGAGATGGTCCCTCAACCATCCCTTCCCCCCCAAACGGAAGGAATCCCAATGACGATTCCCATACTCACTCCCACCATACCCTCTACACCCCCACTCACTACCCTCCCTACCACAGCTGGGGGCAGGAAAAAGAAGAAGGAGCCCAAAGCTCCACTTCCCCCATGCATCCAACCCCCTTGTGCGCTATGTGAGAAAGATGGACACCAAACCAACAACTGCCCATCTCTACCCGAGTTATGGAACCTGATTCCACTTAATCCAACACCATCAACGCTCACCACTNCGCTTGCACTATATGTTCAGAATATGGCCATTACACACACCATTGCCCAACACTTCCGCACTTCCGGAAGACATTAGTCGCAGTATGCCAAATCTTCCAAAAGGAACCCAACCTAGCTACATCATCCCTACCAAAAATCACTGACATCCATTATGTCACGACTTCAGTCAATGAACGTATGAGATGCCCTTGCTCTCTATGTGAATCCTTAGATCATTTTACATACCAGTGTCCTATGATCATTGAATACAGGCAACACCAATTGACCCTGATTCAAACCCCGACAAAATCGATGGTTGACCTGACCTCGTCACTAGAGATTCTTCATATCATTTCTCCTGAACCCGAGGCACTCTCAACGCCTCCATGGTTCTTGGATGACTTATCCGAGGATTCACCCCCTAACCCCCCCAATTCTCCCATTCATTTCCCTATGGAAATTTTACATCCAACTACCACTGGTACTCCTCAGTACTTCAATATTTGGTTTATGTCGAGCAAACCATCGCAATCTCATTACATTGTTCCCCCTACTTCTGCATCACCAGGGGACAACCACACGGCGACAATCACCGATATCACTCTTTACGACCCCTTGTATTCCCACCAATTCCACTATGACGAGGACATACTCAAAGAGTTAAACACCCTCGACTATCCATGGGATGCGCTACACCACAGAGCACTCTTCTTTCCACAGGAAGCCTCCATGCCTCCTAACCAACACCCCATATATGCGGTCGAAACCAGGGATTTTATCCCATCAGGGCATATCAGCTAGTTCAACAACCCCATTCCTGCCCCTGATGCTTTTGAAGAAGGAAACATGGCCAACATTTCCCCAACCATCAAAATCGATATTTCCATCAAAAATGGAGTCGTCGAGGAAATCACCATTGGCGTCGCTTGCACTCCTCAAGAAATCACCGCCTATAAATCCCTCTTCCAAGAATATTGGGATATTTTTTCCCAGTCATACACATAAATGCCTGGCCTTGATCCCTCTATCATCGAACATCGCATCGACACATGGCCTGACATTACACTAGTTCGTCAAAAACAGTGACCACTACACCCATCCAAAGCAATGACCATCAAAGATGAGATTGACAAATTACGCGATGTTGGGTTCATCTACCCCATCACCTATACATCATGGGTTTCCAACCCTGTAGCCGTTAACAAAAAACAAGGCACTATCCGCGTCTGCACGGACTTTCATGATCTCAATCATGCATGTCCCAAAGACAACTTTCCAATGCCTTTCATCGATCAAATTATCGACGATTGTGCAGGCCACAAGGCTCTATCCTTCATGGATGGTTTCTCTGGTTATAATCAAATCCAAATCCACCCAGTCGATCAATACAAAACCGCATTCACTACCCCTTGGGGTACTTTTGCATATCGTGTCATGCCTTTTGGCTTAAAGAATGCTGGTGCAACTTTCCAACGGGCTATGACATACATTTTTCATGAACTAACTTATATCATCCTCGCATACTTGGACGACCTCATGGCTCGATCCAAGAAACGCACCCAACACCTTGATGATTTACGGATCATCTTTCAACGGTGTCGTCAGTACAACATCCGCTTGAACCCCCTCAAGTGTGTGTTCTGTGTCACTACGGGGCACCTCCTCGGATTCATCATTTCCCAAAGCGGTATTACTGTGGACCCCCTCAAAGTCCAAGCCATCACAAAAATTCTACCTCCCCGGAATTTACGTCAACTCCAGAGCCTACAAGGAAAATCTAACTTTCTACAACAATTTGTCCTAGACTATGCCACCCGAGCATACGGTTTCCTTTGCTTACTACGCCACGAAATCCCATTTCACTGGGATGAACATGCCCAAAAAGCATTTGATGATCTTAAAATAACGTTTTCTAACGCCCCTTTAATTAGTTCACCCGACTATAATTGCAACTATATGCTCTACATATCAGCATCAGTTGTCTCAGTAGTAGGAGTTCTCATTCAAATCAGTGATGACGATCGTGAGCATGTCATTTACTACGTTAGTAAAAACCTCTCAGGGCCACCCCTGAAGTATAAACACGAAGAGAAACTAGCCCTTGCAGTCGTCTTCGCAGTCCAAAAACTGCGCCATTACATTCTACTTCGCATGACTAAGGTCGTAGTAGATTCCAACCCTATGCAATACTTGCTCAGCCGTCGGCAAATTAATGGAAAATTTTCTCGATGGATCGTTATCTTTCAGGAGTACGATATTGAATTTTCAACACCCAAGAGCAAAAAATCTCTAGTACTCGCCGAACTTGTCACGACCCTTCCCTCTAATACTACCAGTGCCCCCGTCAATACCGATTTCCCCGATGAACATCTCTTTTACATCACTTCGGATGATCCTTGGTACGATGACCTCCTCATCTACCTCCGAAGCCAAAAGTTTGGTAACCACCTCTCACGAGATGATCGTCGTCATATTCGCCACCAGGCCCCCCACTATCTCCTCATCGGAGATATCTTATATTGACGAGGGGTCGACACCATACTTCGTCGATGCTTGACTATTGATGAAGCTGATAGAGTCTTGAACGACTATCATAGTGGCGCATGTGGGGGCCATTTGTCGGGAATGTCCATTGCTCAGAAAATCATCTGAGCCAGTTGTTTTTGGCCCACATTGTTTCACGATTGCATCCATGCCGTGAAGCGATGCGAGAAATGTCATCTTTATGCCAACAAAGCAAGAGCACCACCTGCCCTTCTTCACCCAGTCATTATTGCCGACCCCTTCTATAAATGGGGGATCGACTTCATGACTTGTAATCCCCCATCCAGCAATGGACACAAATACATTGTTTTCGTAGTCGATTACTTCACAAAATGGGTTGAAGCTATGCCCACCTTCAACAACACCGCTAACACTGCAATGCGCTTTTTCTTTAACCATGTCATATACCGCTTTGGAGTACCACTCCAACTAGTTTCCGATCATGGGAAACACTTCGAGAATGAGATTTTCGTCGAACTCTTATCTTGGTTAGGATTCTCCCACGAGTTTGCCTCACCATATTACCCCCAGTCTAACGGACAGGTCAAAGCAGTTAACAAGGTCCTCAAGACCATGTTACAGCACACAGTTAATAAACATAAGACCAATTGACATCATATGTTATTTTCCGTGCTATGGGCTTACCGTACGACCGTGAAAATGACCACTGGTTTCACACCATTTCATCCAGTCCATGGGGTTGAGGCCACTCTTCTCATCGAGTGCGAAATTCCCACCTTACACACCACAATTGAGCTATTACCCGACACTACTCCAATGGAGAAGTGCTTACTGAACTTAGAGTCCCTGGATGAAGATCGTCGATCTTCATTACAACACAATGAGGTAGCCAAAAAATGGTCAAAGGCCACCTTTGATCACCATGTCAACCTTCACTCATTTCACAAAGGCGACCTCGTCTTTGCTTACGATATGATAACCTTGGTCATGGAAAAATCGAGTCATTATGGCATGGCCCCTACATTATCCAACATTGCTTTACCAAAGGCGCATACATCCTGGCCTCTCCCGAAGGCTTCTCTCTCAAAGAACCCATCAACGGGTTATACTTAAATAAATTTTATGCCTAAGCATAGCCATTCTACTTTAGGTTATTTCTTTTATAGTGTTTTTAATATTTTTTCCATCCCTCACGTCTAAACTATCATTTGTGCTATTGACAGATGCTTCCTCCACCGGCCTACCACATCGGTTACGCCGACGACGCCAACCGTTGGACACAAAATCTTGCTTCGACAGCTTGGGCCCTCTATACCACCTCATATGAACCGCTCCACTCTAGCAACATATATTTGGGTTCAACAACCAACAACCAAGTTGAATACATGGCCATCATTGGCCTCCTTGCTGATGCCCAACATCATTGTATTTGTCGCCTGAGCGTCTTTCTCGACTCTCAACTAGTCGTCCTCTAGCTCAACAATGTGTACCGCGTCCGCGATCCTTGCCTCTTTTGTAAATACCTACAAGTTAGACTTGTATCTCGACATTTTGATTTCATTACATTTACACATATTCCAAGACAATTGAATCAAATTACAGATAACTTAGCTAACATTGTGTTAGATTGGCATATATCACATCAAGATACCTCTACACATACATAAAACTATCAAAAACCTGTCACTGCATATATAGATTAGACATCATCAACACATTAACAAAACACATGTAAACATCACATTGACCCCAAAATGTATACTCATATATATATATAAATCGGTCCACAGTGCCATCAAAATGTTTACATACAAATATACACACATCCACAGGCCAGTGAAGCACCTCGGTACAAAATTGGTGCCACTACACCAAAATGGGCTCACCAACGTATAAACAAAATACAAAAATACATAGAGTGACACTCAAGGTGCCTCTAGAGCACCACCTCCTGCCCCTCCCTCAGGCGGTGGTCCCCCACCCACTACTGGTCCCTCTAGATCGGGAGGTAACCGTTCGGTCATCGCAGCACCTGCTACTACTGCTCGCCACACCACGGCCCGCTACAGTGGCGGAACGCCCACACACTTCTCCAGGATTCCCTCATCCTGGATGTGCGACCACATGCCCTTAGGCACGCCCTATAGCACTGCCTCCATGCGGCGGCGAATATCCTCAAAATCTCCCCCGGCGTCCGCCGGAGGGGAATGCGATGGACCGGCACTTGGGTCATCAAAATGGCATCTCCTTGCTGCTCTCTCATCCTCAGCTGGTCTCGCCTCGGTGTCCTCACGCCAAGGTCTCTCTCCTACCCACGGCCCTACCCGTGGTGGTCTCCCCATCTCCTAGTGAGCTGACGCTCTCAGTAACTCAATCTTGCACCTGCGAGGTCCCACATCTGCACATACAAACAACCAAACAATAGTATCAGCATCTATACAAAATACACATGTCATGCTATCTCAAAAATCAACATATCAAACTCATAAACATACCTCGGTGATCAAACACCTCCCTTGGAGGTAACACAATGTCCGGATCACCCCGAAAGTCAACACCAGCATAAGGATACTACAGTATAACCTGCGGCATATGCCACCACACCTGTGTCGCCTCAGTTGTGAAAAAATGGTCACCCTCGCCACCACCGTGGCGAATCAATATCGTCGATCACCATCTCAATCGTGACTCTCGCGCACCAGGAGCACCTAATAAAATCCTAGGATGCAACATAGGCACCCTCTCCAAAAACTAGGCCACCAAGATGGACCCAAAGGCAAAGTCCCCTGTGTCGGTGGACCGACATCGATCCAGCTGCCCTACCATCCTGGCATGCAGCGTAAGCCCCCAGGAAAAGTGCTCACCGGCCAGTGCCCTCCCCATAACACTTAGCTGACCACCACTGATCCGCTANACACAACGATGCGCTAGAGCATCCATCACCCCGATGCTCACGATGGAGCCTGACATGTAGTTCTCCTTTGAACAGTACCTCCGGCCTAATGTCGCTAACGACATATCCGCAGGTAACACCGGCTCCACCGGTAGGGTCGTTCCCCGAAAAGGGAGCCCAGTCAAAAAGTATATATCCTCCACCGCAGTGAAGGCGATCTGCTCTCCTCGCACCATAAAGCAATGCAGGTCCGGACTCCACATTCGGATAAGAAACTGCAGGAGATACTCCTGCGCCCGTATCAACGAGCACTCGAAGAACTTCAGCAGCCCATAGGCTGCCAAAGTGGCACATACCCTCGACTCCTCAATAGCCACGACATCCCTCAGCTGGGACCAATCCCGCTCTCGGTAGCCGACCGACATCATGCAAACTGATCGCTTGCAACCACATAATACAGTTCTAGGTCAGCCATATTGACCATAAAAAACATTAAAAAATATGAGTTTTTCACCCGTCAGCCTTGCCCCCAAGGCGTGACTGTTTAACCCACAGGTGCCCACATGTGCGCGCCTGATCACCCCACAGGCGCGCACATATGCGCGCCTATCCATCCCACAGGCGTGCATGCGTGCACTCCTACCCATATCACAGGTGCGCATATGTGCATGCCTGCCCACCCTATAGGGGCGCCTCCATGCGCCCCTGTTACGAACACAGGCGTGCATCAAAGCGTGCTTGTCCACTACACAGCCGCGCACCCATGCGCGGTGCGCGACTGTGTAGAAAACAGGCGTGCATATCATGCGCGCCTTTGTCCCCACTATGAGCACACCCATGCGCGATTATCTGGATAACAGGCGCGCACTCGTGCGTGCATATTTTCAAATCGCCGCGCACTTGGGGGCCCACACCCATAAAATCCCTTGTACGACCCTCTATACAGACCCTGGCCATAAATGGAAAACCTACTTCTATGCAGGATGATAAGACTACTAACCTGAAGCTCACTAGTCCTGAATCGACTGCCTCGTTCTCCCAGAATCTCCAAATCTCCTCTGAATACCTCTCGTCTAGTCACTCTAGCAGAAAGTACAAATGAGGTGGAAATGTGGGCCCTACGACTATATATAGGCCTTTCTACCAAACTTCCAATCACCATTCCGGGAGCTCCGGGTGTCCGTTCTTCGATCCGTCTTCAGCCACGGGATCAACATCCTGTCATCTACATCAAGACAGTGCCCGGGCCACCTTTTATCCTTAGCCCCCGGGGCGCCATTTTTTCATACCCCGTCCAGGTATGCATGTTCATGTTCAAAATTATCAAATAAATGCTTGTATGTTCGATTCTCTTCATATATTGTTCATGTCGGGTATTTTGTTTTCATGTGTGCAGGTACTTGAACATCATACATCAATGCCACCCCTTCAGGTATATAATCAACACTCGCATTTAATCATCCCCTCTGAATCTCAATTGCATCTCTTGTCATACCCTCTGACATTTGCCTCTAGGATCCCCATCTCCGGCCTGCAGTACCAACACCTCCATTGCATCTTAGGTACTGTCACTCGATAGCACTCTCCCCCACATGAGTTGTCTCATTCATAGTCGCCTTTTTCACTTTGACACTCATGTTGTTTTTTCAACCCTTTAGGGATGGGAGTCCCGATAGTCTTACAACATGTTGCGAATCAGCCACATACTCCTTCTCCTCATTTTGCTAGCTTTCTCACTGGACTCCCAAATTATCTCTTCAAGGTTCTATTTTGACTGCACCTCCACAGTATCATGAACCTTCCATTTCATTCACAATCAGTTTTCCCCTCTGCAAATTTCCCTTCATTTCACCTACCTCATACAGAAACCCACCCATGGGGCCCCCACCCTCCACCAGTTCTCCAAGCAAATTGCGCCCTAACCGGCCCAACCATATTACATTGGGGCACCTATTTCTGTATTTGTACATTCATCCCAAATTATTCTTTATTTATTTGGTACATTGTAAAAAGCCTTTGTTTCCATCATTTACATCTCCTTTTGTTGCCACCTTTGACGACCTTCTTCCCTTTTTTATGGAAAACACAACCCATGTCGCCCTTGGTTGGGGCACTCTTTATCATCTACCCCTGTTGACATCGTCCATATACACCGAGTATCCCACAAGCCACTTACCTCCGCCCTCTGAGTTTGTTCATTTTGTCCCGCCTCTGGCACAACTTATCCCCTGTCTTGTTGTCCCCCTGACACTCGACCTAGTTGAACGGTTGCGGCCACTTATACCTCACATATACCCCCAACCAAGGGAAGTCTTGAGTCTTCCTACATCTTGACTTCGTCCATGTACCTCCTCCGGTTCCTAACCTCACCTAGTAGATTTCACGAAACCCTTTGCTTCTTGGAGTCACGTCCCCTTTTTGTCGACATCAACATAGTTTCCAGAAGGGCGACAGTATCTTGAATCTCATTACCTTTCCAATGAGAGGTCTCGGATGGCACAGGGAGAACCACAATTTCTCCCTGCTGTCGTTGACCCCCGTAACATTCGACTTCAACACTTTCTCATGTTACGGTGGGTCTTACTTTGCGACTATTGCAGTTCTTCTTATATTTTCTGAAGACCTCTGAACTTGGTCGGGCTATCAATGCCTACAGAATCCGTGATATTTCTTATAGATGTCACTGCCTATTGTTCAGAGTATGTTCCTCTGCAAAATTTTCTTCTACCTTTATCACGACCGCCCCTGAGGGCGTTGCAGTTGTTTACGTCAACACACCATTCCTTTTTGAGTTACATGACACGAGCATGGGGCATGCCCACCTTGTTTGTACACAGTTTATTTTTACACACCTTATGGAAGCTTGAGTTCTACAGGTTCCCTTCTCCCTCCAACGGGTAACTCTTGACAATCCCACTATCGCTCTCTCTTACAACGAAACTCTCAGTATAAGAAACATTGATGAATTTCGACTATACGTATTCTCCTAACCTCATCCATCAGGGGGCATCTGTTATCACTGAAATTTCATCTGCAAATGGTTACAAGAATTCATCATCGTCAAACAGTTATGAGGTCACCCATGGACAAAAATTACCACAAAAGCATTTCCAAAGGGTCAAAAACTATACAATCAGTGACAAAATTAAAGTGCGCTATGACTACACAGGGCGCGTGCGCACATGCGCAAAACAGAAACACAGGAAAAGCGCACATGCGCCCGATGCACGACTGTGGTCGCTAAAAGTTGCACACATCTGAGAACGATGCATTTATGAGAGTGGTCGGCCTCCCACCCACTTTTGGTTCAGCTTCCAAGTTGATTTGACACTCAAAGATGGACTGGATCTGACTGGGTGGCTGGTCAAAGACCTAAAAATGCCCTAATTAGTCTCTTTCCACACTACAAGCTGGTTGCACAATACCTCAAAGAGGCGCTATAAAAAGGCCATGGGTGCACTTCATTTTTTAAGGAATTCAATAGCAACGTTATGCTGCTATTATTCTCTCGAGGAATCCTCTATTCTCATCCAGTGTATACTAGCACCATTACATTGGGCAATCCATCTCACCCCTTGAGTGGATTAGAAAAGAATTCTTTCACCATTTTCATTCAAAGTTGTACGAAGAGCTTATTTGTGGGGGTCCAAGAGCCCTCCCTTGGAGGAAGAAGGGACTCATAGTCCTCTTTCTTCTTGGTGTTTTATTTCACTGATATAAACCTTACCATTGGTGACATGGGTCTGATTTGTCTTTTTGTCCTTATGTCCCTATGCTCATTAGTTTAGTTGTTATTTTATTTCTTAGTTTAATTCTTAGTTGTTCTTTTATATTTCTTTCTCTAACCGTTTTCCTTACAACTATCCTTCTTAGCAAACCCAACTAATCTTACAATCACCTCCATTTTGCTCATCTAGGTGGCAAAAGAGGCGCAACGGGTAAATCATTGAAAGAAATAAAATAAAGTTAAAAAAACAAAAACAAAACACCAACATAATTTTAGATCATTGAAAGAAATAGAATAAAGTTACCAAAAAAAACATCAACATAATTTCAATAGGAAACAAATTTTTAACTCATCAATGCAATTAAATGAGCACAATAGAGAATTATTAGTTCATTAAATTATTAGTTATATTGGAGATACTTCTCCACTTCCAACAAAAATTCCACTACTACTAGTTACATTGGAGATACTTCTCCACTACAATAGGTTAACATAATGATTAGTTACTTTGAAGATACTTCTCCACTGCAGTAGGCTAACATAGTTACTTGTAAATTATTAGTTACATTGGAGATACTTCTCCACTACAATATGCTAACATAATGACTAGTTACATTGGAGATACTGGCTAACATAATGGTTAGTTACATTGGAGATACTTCTCCACTATAGTAGGCTAACATAGTTACTTGTAAATTATTATTTACATTGGAGATACTTCTCCACTACAATAGGCTAGCATAATGATTATTTTCAAGGGGAAATAGAGTTTTTACATAAGAACTAGAAAATTGTCACATACTTCTTAGTTGCTAATAATGTAAGAACAATCATCATCAATCCATAAAGGTATTATGCCAACTAGTAGTACCTCTAGTGAGTTGCTACAACTTGTTGGTGATATAGTTTTCAAACTCCCATTGTTTATTTCATTATATGTATGGTGTTGTATCATCAAGGGTTCTACTTTTCTTTTGAGACTACTAATACTTGGTGCTACATCAAACTATAAAATTTTGGTTTCTACCATGTTAGTCTCTACAACTCTAAATTTCTTATGGTGCACATAATTAAATATATAAAACTTTAGAGAGTGGTGATTAATGAATAGATTACATTCTTCTTAGTTTGCCAAATCATAATTGCAACATGGGAGAGTGAATGAAAACATTACATTTTGTCATGACAAGGAGAGGCCAGTTAGTTAAATGATAAGGGGGAATCTTTTAACTCTTTTTCCCTATTAGATGAGTTGATTGTGAGGTAACAATATTATCAAGGGTAGATCAATGGAAAAAATAGAATAAAGTTAAAAAAAAACATCCACATAATTTCAATAGGAAACAAATTTTTAACTCATTAATGCAATTAAATGAGCGCAACAAAGAATTATTAGTTCATTAAATTATTAGTTACAATGGAGATACTTCTCCACTTTTAGCAAAAAATCCACTTACAAATGAAAAGCCTGCAATCCTTGGTGGAACAATGCCAATGCTTACAAAATGAGGTATTGATTGATTGAACTAATGTATTGGTGTCATTGGAGGCTTTGCAATTGGAATTAATGCTTTCGTCCCCTTCTTGATAATACAAGGATCAAATTTGATCCAATCATTATAGTAGTGTGCTTAAAGTTGGGTATTTTCAACCAAGGACCTATGATAAACCTTCTCTTAGAGTTGTTTCAATATTTGGGACTGTTTGGGCTCAAGGTGGAACTGGACAATAACGACACATTAAAATCACATTGATATGTAGGGAAAGAGGCTTGTATAGACACAACAAACACCTCTATAAGAATAGTGTGCCTCTATTCTATGTACCATCCAACAATGGAGCCAAGATGAGAAATAAAGAGGTTGTCACTTGTCTTCTAAGACTATTGTTACCTGGTGCTACATCAAACTAGAAAAGTTTGGTTTCTACCATGTTAGTCTCTATAACTCTAAATTTCTTATCATGCACATAAGTAAGTATATAAAACTTTAGAGATTAGTGGTTAATGAGTAGATTACATTCTTCTTAGTTAGTCAAAGAATAATTGCAACATGGGGGAGTGAATAAAAACATTAAATTTTGTCATGACGAGGAGATACTAGTTGGTTAAATGATAAGGGGGAATCTATGAACTAATTTTCCCTATCAAATGAGTTGAATGTGAGGCAACAATCTTATTAATGTTAGATCATTGGAAGCAATAGAATAAAGTTTTGACACTAGTAGGAAGAGGCCCCATGACCAACTTCCAAGCTCACATGATAGACTTGCAAGGCATGGTAAAGCTAATTACTACCACAACCTCACACCCAACATGCATTTTTGTGTGGCCTTGAATGTTCGAAGTGCTTCTCTACAACAACATAGTTTGACTAAGGAACCTCATTGTTTCCATCTCGTTTGACTTGTACTTTCTAATAATTTTTTTGTTCTTTTTCCTTCTTTTATGTTATTTTTTTCCTTTAGATATGCTTTTTCCTTCTCCTTATCATCTTTACATATTGTTTTTCTTATAATCCCATAACAAACATTGATATATAAATAAATAAAATAAAATTATACTAATATGATAAAAATATCTTCATTTTCTTCTTTAAAATCATTCATATCTACTCTTCTAACATTAAAACTTATAATAATACAAACATCATAATAATAACACTACAATTTAAAGAGCATATTCTCTCACCATGTAACCCTTCAATTTTCTTATTCATTGTTTGAAAATCCTAAATAGTGGGAGGGTGAAATCATGAAGGTGGGTTACACTTTTGCTTGTTTTATGACAAAAAAAACTGTATTTTCACAAGTTATTCAACTTCCGACATATAAAAGTATTTTTTTTATTTAGAATTTCACTTTACAGTAAAAACAAAACTTGTGAAGAATTGTGTTAGCTTTCTAATGGCTATTTTTTAATTTTTTTATTATCATGATTTGATATGTCAATTTGACAATTGTTTAACAGTATGTTTCTTAAACACGAAATGAATGATAATGAGTTACTTATTTCTACAACAATGTTTTTTTTATTAAACTTATGTTTTGAAGAAACAAAATATACTGCAACAATATGCAGAGACTCTATTTTATTATGACTATCATTTTGAATCTAACGGATGAATATTATAATTTCTATAATTTTTTGAAGTTGACCAAGCTGAAAACGTTGCAGAGTTTAAATACATGTTTTTCTACACCTCGTATCTATCTTAATTT
>SNQJ01S0254552.1:0-12621 GCA_010110895.2 Picea sitchensis | reverse complement strand
GAACTGAAGAGGTTAAGCAGTCAATTACAATGTAAGATGGTTGAGCTATATATGCTCAAGCAAGACAAAAATAGAAAGTACAACTGTCCAGTACAGCTGGCAGTGTACGGTCATACTGTTGAGGGTACAATATATTTAACAACACCCAGATCTGTTCCAGGATTTGTGACTAAAAAGTTTCAAAGGTAAGTCTTCTACTTAGCAATGGTGGATTGCAAAGACTCAGAAGACGAAAATGAACAAGTTTCAAGTCTCTTCATTCCTGGAAAGCTTTGTTTTATCCACGAACTAGGGTGTTATATAGGTTCTTGGGGATATCATGGGAGGATAACGCCTTCCACAAAATGAAGGCTTTTGTTCTTACTGTTCGTGGTCCGGGTAGAAAATGAAAATGGAGAAAAAGACCAAGGAGCAGTTGATCTAACGCATGTGGGAAAGTACATAATTAAACTGTGCACTAAAGGCGATAAATGACAAGTAAAAACATTGTGTAAGGGCCATGGGTTAATATAACAGACTTTTGTTTCACTCCTCTTCAGGCCACTCCAAACATGGACACCAACGCTACCAACAAGGGGAGCAATTGGGCTTGAACAGTGGCCTTTAAGCACCCCGTTCTCCACTCACCTTACAACCCTCCCTACAGTAAGGAACTCATTAAAAGTATCATTGTTCCATAGGATAGCAACCCAACACCACACACAATTCTAGGGCCAATCGTTCATTGGAAGTGTTTCCTGTAGATTTCGACAAGGGAATTCAACGATTCATCAAATCTGTAATAATAATGTGACTGGTTTCACTACTCAAGGTTCTCAAAGATAAGGGGGAATGGGCATAAATAAATGATTAAAAGGGTAACCTATGAAATTTCGGAGAGAAAAATACAGTTGGGACCTTAAGGGGCTAAGTGCCCAAAGCTACAACAACAGAAAGGGAAACATTATATGCTAATTTCGATCATGTGGTGTACCAAGCTATAACCCTGAACTAGAGGATAAATCAAAATTCGCAAGGGTTGTTCTTCACCTTTCTCATGCACAATTATATATATATATATATATATATATATATATATGTGTGTGTGTGTATATATATATGTTAGACTAGACTCTAGATTCTCTTCCAATCTTACACATTCTTTTATGTTTTATTCCCTTCTTAAATTTAATTTCTAATTTGGTATTTTGTGCAGACATGTGTATTGAATTACTCTTTAGATTTATTTTAATTTCTAATAAGATTGAATATGACATTGTACAATATATGAAGAAGACAAGAGAAATATTTATTTGTTTGAATTATGGAAGATAAAATCTCAAAAAGTAGTTTGTTAAAAGTTCTGGGTGTTACTGATAAATCATCTTTACCATCTTACAGAGTAGAAAATACGGAAAAAAAGACAACTTCTCAGAATTCTTCATTTAATAGACAAATTGATGTAGTATTGATTGGTGACAGATCCAATTCACATACTCCTCTTTTCCTTCTTACTGTTGAAATTTTTAACAAAAATGTTCACAATTGTCTGGTTGATTCACGTGCCTCATCCAATATTATGTCTTATTCTATTTGTCTCCAAATTAATGTTCAACCATAAAGACAAGCTATACAAATTGTCCAGATAGACAGAATAAAAGTAAAAGTGTTTGGAGAATTAAAGGAAGTTTTGATCAGACTTCCTTCTAACGCTAAAGTTTTTCAGATCATTGATATCATAATTGTTGATCTTCCCGATGCCTATGGTTTGATTTTAATTCAAGACTGGTATGAAAAAATTAATGGTTATTTCTCCATGGATTGGTCACACCTTTGGCTTCCTTATAATGGAAAACTCAACCAAATCAGGATCGATAGGGGAAAATGTTAGAAAAACAATATTGAGGAGCAATAAAATAAAACAAATGCGGAAGTAGAACATAGAAGATACACAATACAATAGAGAAACAAATATACATGGTTCACCCAGTGTGGGCTACATCCAATAGAGAAATTTCCAGGTCCTTCCTTTTTATTATATAACAAAATGAAGGGATACAACCTACAAAACACTTGTTGTAACTTCCTCTTCTTTCTCTCACATGCTCCTCTCTCATAATACAATATTCATGATAATGCACAGACGCAATACAATTCCCTCATAAAACAAGGTTTCCTTCTAGGGAAAAAATACCTAAAATAACTTATGCCATCATATCTGTGACCTTATAATGAATGGTCCAGATTGAATATGAAATTACAATATGTTACAAGGCAATTTTACCCAAAATTTCACTTCTGGGGCACTACCCCTGAATCCCCCTCCAGGGGGTCTACAAAAATTGTTGTATCTATGCCCCTGGACCCCCCTAGCGATAGTTGTGTGGGGGAAAGCCCCCCCCCCCCTGTTAGGGAATGGGTTCCAAGCACGATTGAAACAAACCTCTAGATAAGGAAGATAATTAGGCTCCACAACAAAACAAAAAACATATGAAATTTAATTTTACCAATTTGGAAGGACCAAATGAATCTGATATTTTTGAAAATTCCATGTTATAGGAAATTATTTAGCTAATTCATTTTTTGGAAATTTCGTTATTGAAATTTCTCCCTTTTAGATAAATTCTGGTTCAGAAATTGAGAATTATTCTCAAACTGATATGTAACGATGTGTTAATTTTGTACATAAAAATGTACATATCGATGTAAATAACGGTGTAAAATAAAATAAAATTGGAAGCTATTTTTCGATGGATCAAAATCTAAAAAAGGTGCAAGTGCGGGATGTATTATAATCAGTCCAAATGATGAAAAGTTCATGCTTACTTGTAGGCTTGAGTTTTAGTGCACTAACAATGTTGTAGAATAGGAAGTGTTGGTTCAAGGATTAAAGAAAGATATCAACCTTGGAATACATGATATCAAATTATATGGTGATTCTGAAATCGTCATTAAATAGGTACACAATATGACTCATTGTATTTAAAATCATTTAAATAATTACCAACAACTTGTTCAAGATCTGATCTATAACTTTTCATTGCTTAGTATTACACCAATTCCTAGATCATTGAATGCAAATAAAAACCTTTTAGCAAATGTAGCCTCTCGACTTATTCCTTCAGATGATTTTGTTCCTGATAGGTTTTATGTTAAGTTATTTTTTCGACCATCAATACTGGATAATGTAACCAATTGGCAGGTGTTTAATGATCAGTAAGATATTTCTAATTTTCTCAACTGTGAAGGAATTTATGAAAAAATCATCATTGACAAGGACAACCATAATCAAATAATATATAAATTTGTTGAAAATAATAATACTAAATATGAAAATATTATTCCTCGTTATGTTGTTAAACTTGAGGATTTTTATGATTTGAAAGACAAATTTAGAAAACCTACAAACAACAAAACTAATAGCTCAACTTTAAATTTTGATATCATAAATATGGGAATTGATCAATGTCCACAAACAATTAATATCGGAAAAGATTGCACACCAGCTGAAAAATCAGCACTTAGTAAATTGCTAAAACAATAGAAGGATATTTTTGCATGGTCATATGGTGATTTCAAAAATTATGACACTTCTATCATACAACACACCATACCAATACTTCCTGAATCCAAACCTGTACAATAAAAGCTTAGAAATATTCATCTTAATATGGAAGTTCAGATTAAAGATGAATTAAAAAAATTGCTCAAAGCCAAGATTATTTTTCCAATTAGACATTCACATTGGGTATCCAATCTTGTTCCAGTGAGGAAGAAGAATGGAGAAATTTGTGTCTGTATCAATTTCAAAAATCTTAATAGATCCTATCTAAAAGATAATTTTCCACTACCTCCCATGGAGCATATTTTGCAATCAGTTTCAGGAACAACAATGATGTCTTTCCTTGATGGATTTTCTGGTTATAACAAGATTTTAGTCCACGCAAATGATAGATTGAAAACAACATTTAGGACTAAATGGGGCACATATGCCTATCAAAAAATTCCTTTTGGAGTAATTAATGTAGGTGTGAATTTCTAGAGAGAAATGGATATTTCTTTCAGGGGATTAATAAATAAGTTTGTGATGGTTTACCTAGACAATATTACTATTAATTCCAAGTAACATTCATACCATATTCAACATTTAAAACAAATTTTTGAGCACTGTCATAAGTATGGAATCTCGTTAAATCCTAAGAAGTCAATCTTTGAACTTCAAGAAGGTAAACTATTAGGATTTGTGGTTTCTAAAGAAGGTATAACAATTGATCCTGCTAGAATCAAATTTATATCATAAATTCCTTTGCCTCGTAACAAGAAAACAATGCAATCCTTTTTAGGACAGATAAATTTTGTGAGGTGTTTTATTTATGATTTTGCAAAAATTGTTTCACCTTTACAAATGGATTTCAAATGAGAAAGAAGAATTTGATTAAATAAGAAGGGAAATCATTCAAGCTCCATCAATGCTATCCCCTGATTTTAGTAAATAATTTTTTCTTTATACCTTTGCTTCTAATAAATATTATGCAGTAAAGTTTTCTCAAAAGAACGACTAGGATGCAAAAGTCCCTATTTCTTTTGAAATCTCAGGACTATAGGGAGTTGAATTGACTTATACATATGTTGAGAAACATGCATATGCAGTTTTTAAATCAGTTAAACATTTCAGGCCTTTTCTTATTAATTCACATACCAAGGTCATAGTCCCAAATTTTGTTGTTCAAAATCTGTTGGCTCAGAGAGAATTGAGAGAAAAAAGGGATAATTATATAGATACATTGCAAGAATACGACTCGGAGATAAAATCTTCCAAAACTGTACATGGTTGGGGTCTATGCAAGTTACTTGGTGAAACAATTGACTTTAAATATGAAAATTATGATAATGAGCAACATTCTGAAAACATCCAGCAGGTATGTGTTACTCCAGACACACCAATTTCTCAATATCCAGATTCAATTTCTTTTCTGACACATGGTACTGCACCTCTTCATTTTGAAACTAAAAAGAAGCATGCCCTTAGACTAAAATCCAATCAATATCATCTAGTCAATGGTATATTATTCGACACCTCTTCATTTTGAAACTAAAAAGAAGCATGCCCTTAGACTAAAATCCAATCAATATCATCTAGTCAATGGTATATTATTCGAGAAAAATTATGATTCCATGTTGCTTAGGTTTTTATAGAAAGATGAAGCTAACGAAGTTTTATTTGACTTACACGATGGACCTGTAGGTGGTCATTATGGTGGTGATACAACTTCTCACAAGATCCTTCACACTGGTTATTATTGACCCACCTTTTTTAAGGATGCTCATGCTTACGTTTGCAAGTGAAAACATGCCAAACTACAGCTGGTCATGATAGGAAAACAACATTACCATTGCAACTTGTAACGGTTGAACAACCATTTGTTCAGTGGGGGATTGATATCATAGGTGATATCACACCTAATTCTTCTAAAAAAACACATGTATATCCTCATTGCCACTGATTATTTCACGAAATGGGTGGAGGACATTGCCTTGAAATCAATTACAACTGATCAGGTAATTTCATTCATTGATCAATTCATCATTACAAGATTTGGTTTTCCAAACACTTTAGTTTTTGATAATGCAACTTATTTTTCCTCTTTGTCACTTAATGAATACACTTTAGAAAAAGGAATCAAATTGAAACAATCTGCTAATTATTACCCACGGGGTAATGGTTTGTAAGAGTCTACAAACAAAAATCTATTAAAAATAATCAAGAAACATGTTAATGAAAATCACAAAAATTGGAATAAGGAATTAATATTTTCTCTTTGGGAAGATAGGGTGACTTGCAAACCATCAATTATCACTTCCCCATTTTTATTATTATATGGGAAGGAGACCATTTTACCACCAAATATGTATTTACCCTCTCTAGCCTTAGTGCAATCTCTTAAGGAGCTTCCTTGCTCTAATTTACAGTCTCGCCTCAACCATATTTTCAAACTTAAAAAAGTCAGAGACGAGGCTCAAAAAACCTTCTCCAAACAACAAGAATTTATTAAAAGTGGTTTGATAGAAAATATTTGGGTGACAAAAACTTTGAGTTTGGTGATTTGGTCCTAAAATGGGACAAGGTCCATGAAGATAAATGAAAACATACTAAATTTAAAAAATTGTGGCTTGGTCCTTTTTAGATTACCAAGAAAATTGGCCCATCTAAATTTATTCTGAAAACGCTTGAAGGAATTAAGGAATCCTTTCATGTAAATGGGATAATACTTAAAAAAATATTTTTCTTAAAGGATGTTGCCGTCCTTTGTAAATAAATGTAAATATTTATGATGTTCATGTTGTTTATTTTCAGTTGTTTAATTTGCAATTTTTAATTATTGATTGAATGAAGATTATTATTTTTTTTTTTTTTGGTTTTTGTTGTTTTTTTGTTTGACATAATAATTTGGAATACAATTTTTTATCAGTTGTCTTGGGAATTTATATTCTCTAAAGAGGGAAAAGTCAATATGCTAGAAGTGAGAAAATACTTAAATTTTTTATATAACGAAACCTTGTGGCTGGTTTATCTTTCAAAGAAATGTTATCTAAGGAAAATTATTCCTAACAGGATCTCATCATTTTCTTTTTCCCCTTTAAACATAATAATTATTTGGGAACAACAAATAAAAATATGAACGACTAGTTTACCCCATGGAGAGTAAAAGAAAGAAAGACTTTATATGTCATTCCACTTCTTGATTCGTCATTGTTATTTGCAATTAATAATTAACTTATATAAATACAAAAAATAAGCATAATTACAAGAATATTTGGGAAAAGGTATGCAAACCCGTCGGGTACTAAACATGATGCAATACCAAATACAAAAAGTTAAGATAAATTTCCATTTGTCATGGTAAATAAGCTTGGCTTATTAGTAAAATTAAAATCTCTATCTCCCAATGTTAAAATAATTAAAGTTCCATAGTACTTTGATAAGATCATATAAATAAGCATGACTATTAATATATTTCTTTCATTCTTTTACAAATTGGTCAAGATTTATTAGTTTATGGTTTTAAATTTTTTTTGCCTCTGGAAAATATGATGTCTTTCTCTAATATTTATATGCAGAGATTTGTTGTGACAAACAACATCCTCCCAAATTTGAGATTTGAGATCAATTATGTAATTTCAGATCTTTCATTTTTTATTAATTTCTTTCAAAATGATTGATTTTTTTCTTTTATTTGAGTGTGTCATTTTTTATGAATATCAAAGTTTAGCATTTCTCCTTTCATATATTTTGACTCTTGGTTTTACTGGTAGTACAATTTAATTTTTGAATTTCATTAATTTAAACATGAAATTCATAAGATATCAATTTCGTAATTACTCCAAACTCATATAGTTCGTGAAGGTTTTGTTGTTTTCTTATATGATTTGGATTATTGTTTCAATTATAGAGACCTATTCCAAATTCTAATAGCTCATTACATTATGGATTTTGTTTCATGACTATCTTTATTTTGTAAATTGAAATGTTTAAATGTGAGTTACAAAATTTCTTTGACTTGTGAACGATTTGTTTTTTTTTTGGAACAATTTGGTGTTTGATCCTTATCCAAAATGCAAAAGAACATTTTTCATAGTGAGACCTATGTATATAATGAGTGTTCTAGGAATTGAATTTAAAAAAAAAACATGGTATGTTTTAAAAAAATTATAAACCTATAACTACTACCGTAACCCATCGAATGATCAAAAATTAATATGGTGGATTTTTTAATTCATATAATGATTTTATTATGGTCTCGAAATTACCACCACCATGTGGCTTTCACAACTTTATCTTGTTTCTTCCTCTGTACTATGTCATACTATGTCAGGACAAACTACCATGTTGTGTCATTATCACAAGTTAATGTAATGATCAGTGAAGGGATAGGTTAGTACTTGCCAAGGGTGGATCAAATTGGGAGTTTTTCATCCTAAGTGTTTTCATTTTGCTGCCATGTGAGTTATGTTTCCCTAGTTGAGGAGGTTGTGAATGAGGTTTTTTATCGTTTCTCTATATCTCTATGTTTTTTTGCATTGTATTGGGTTATTTTTTCATGGGATTGATTTCAAGGTCCGAGCCTTTAGGCTGAGATATTGTTGAAGCACTCATAAACCATAATGTCACGCTTCAGCAGGCTCAGGTTCTTATTGAGATTTCAAGGCTGTAAGATGCATGTTACTAAGGCTGTAAGATGCATGTTTACCTATCGAGGGTGAAAATTGGTTTAGAATGATGAGGGGAAAATATATACCTTGGGTTGAATTTCTCTCTTCATCAAAAATCAAGTATGATTATAAAGGTATTCCCACAACCTTAATTAAAAAGAAATGGTTTCCATTCATAAAAATAATAATCAAACAGTTCAGTACCTGTGAGGGTTGATATAGTTTTGTTTTCCTTTACCACTTCCATTTGTTGATGGTCTTTATTGGATATGAGTTGAATACGCCATTTTATTTAATACAATCCCTCACAAAGATGTCTAATTTATATCAGAGAACTCATCTTAGCTCTATGAGGAACCTATGTCATCATGGCTTGATTAGAATGATTCTTGAATATCATTTAAAATAGATGAATGATTCTTGGGAATAGTTTCTTAAAATAAATGGAATGGTATAAAACCCAGAACGAATTCCTAAGTTTAATATACTAGAGCTAGGTTTTGATTCTGTGAGTTCGTTTGAACAAAACAATATGGATATTTCCCTAATTGTAGGTTCTAAACCTGTCACGCATAGTATGAGCCAAAAACTTGGCACATAGTTAAAATATATGCATCCTACAAGTATTATTGAATCGATTGGTTAGGATAAAAAGCAAAATTTAGATTTTGAGTCTGAGAATTCATCTATGGATAGTGATGCTAACCTCTCATAGGTTTTAGGATCGAAACCTTTGTATCACATGTCTCCAGGTGACCAAAAAGAGCATCATATTTCTTTTGTTAAAACCACGGCCATGTCATTCTCATTTAAACCTCATCATGATGCTAAGTCTTCTATTGAGAATGCATTCGATGAATCTAAAAGGTTGCTTGATTTTATGAATAAAAAACAAGGTAGGAATATTTCCAAGATGCTCAGAAATAAAGAAAAAGGTACATATAAGGTTAATATTCCTATTGATATTGAGGATGAAGGTTTGAATTCTACTCAAAACACCTCTACACAAAAAGATCAATCTTCGTCTTCAATTGAAAACACAGTCAAGGAGAAGTCCAAAATCGATCCCAACCTTAAAGCGTCGTTTTGGAAGTCCAAGTATTATGATACAGTTCCCATTCCGCATTCAAACATGGTTGATTTGGAACTTGAGAATGAGCAATTTAGATCTCAGAATAAATTAATGAAATCATATTATGAGAAGAAACTAATTGAGCTAAAATGAAAATAAGATAAAAAGGAAAATGATGTGTCTATCAATTCTCCAGAAGTCAATATTTTTATTAACTCAAATTTCACTGGATCTTCTTCTTGATATTTGGTTTTACATTAATTAGTTTTTTTGTTTGTAAAGTAAAGAGGAAAATGATGTGTCTATCAATTCTCCAGAAGTCAATATTTTTATTAACTCAAATTTCACTGGATCTTCTTCTTGATATTTGGTTTTTCATTAATTAGTTTTTTTGTTTGTAAAGTAAAGGGTTATTATTTTTATTGTTTCTATTTTTATTTTATAAAATAAGATACATAATTAAAAATTATGTAACCACTTTTATTTACTATTTATTATTATTATTTCAATTTATTATTTCTAATTCATTTTATTCCTTTTATTTCGACATGTGGAAAATATAATTTTTGAGCATGGAATATAGATTGAAGGATAATTCAAATTTCAAGGATGCAATTTACAAGAAGAAACAATTAGTTTGGAAGAATCTTTTACTATTTTTTTTTTATATATTTTGTTAAGATTTGGGGATTTAAATTTTTATATAAAATCTCATTCCCGCTATTAAGGAGATAGTTTTTCTTTTAATTAATTCCTTTAATTAGTATGGATGGAACTCTTATTCTATATAAGAGATAAGGCTAATTAGAAACAAGGTTTCGAATTTTTGGAAGAAAGCAAAGTTTTACACTACTGTAGAGTTTTCAAAATCTTATTGATATACTCATTGTGTTAGAATTTTATAATTAGCCTTATCTCTTATTCTATATAAGAGATAAGGCTAATTAGAAACAGGGTTTCAAATTTTTGGAAGAAAGCAAAGTTTTACACTACTGTAGAGTTTTCTTACTTATATTTTTATGCTCGATCATATGATTTTAGTTATCAATATAAACATATATTTTTTTAGTACTGTTGTTTTTTCTGATGTTTCATTTATTCTGTCAAAATCTTATAGATATACTCATTGTGTTAGAATTTTATAATTTACATAATTAATTATTGTTGATTGATTGTGTTCATTTTATTTATTGTTGCAGATAGAAATTGGCCATTTGAATTAATTTTATAATTTACATTATTAATTATTGTTGATTGATTATTTTATTTATTGTTGCAGATAGAAATTGGCCATTTGAATTGTATATAAATGTTGTAGTATCTAAATATATATTCTAACTAATTAGAAATATCTTCCATCTTATACACAGTTTATTGAGTTTATTGATAGAGATATATGTTAAAGGGATATGTATCTTTTAAACATTGTTTCATTTTATTTAATTCATATACAATAGGAGTTTTACCGAGGTGTTAGTTGATTTTACATTTTATAGTTTTATCTTTTGATTTTGATTATTATTTTCAGATAAGATTACATTTGGATTGATTTATTTATCAGAAGTATATTTCAAAAAAATCTCCTTTAGTGGGGGTAAATGTTTTGAAATCTGGTTTGAATTAGTTTGTATCAAATACATATATTTTAATTTAGATTTTTTTCATAAATAATGTGATTTTTTATTTATATTAGATAGTAATAAGTGCGAGTTTGAAATTATATTTTATTATTAGATTTTAAGTTAAGATAATAAAGGGTAAGTGGACCTATAACCAGTCAAAATAGCTATTTCAATGGATAAGGGTTTAATTTGGGACCCTGATTGAGAGATTTTCCTAAATGTTGATTAAGGTCATTTTTTTCTATCAACAAATACTAAGAGAAAAATCAAAAGAAAAAAAATTAGAAAACCAAAACAATAATAAAATATATTTGGAAGACACGTGGATGTTTACTCTTCAAAATGGTATTTTTAAAAATAATAGAAAATACAATATTTAAAAAAAATTCAAAATATGCAAGCAAGATAAAAAAATTCATCATTGATACGATAAAGAGTGTAAAATTGCTAGAAAATCCATTAGGGATACTTCTAATGAGTCGTAATTAAACGGAGGAAAAGGTACTACATAAACAAAACAAAAGAGAATTTGTTTCACCTCTCTAAGATAGATCATAACAATTTCTAGTGGTAAATTTTGACTCATAAGAACAAAGGGAACAATACGAATCCTTGAGGGATTGGAATTCCTACCTTAAAATATTTATAAATCCCCTAATTTCATTGGCAACATTCAAACCCTTTACATAGAAGACATAGGGTTTTGGGTTAGGAAAATAGAGTTTGGGGTTAAGTAGCTCACAAAAGAGAAAGTGAAGGACATCAAAGAAAACTAAGAAGCAATACTAAAAATTAGAGGGAATATCCTCATCCCTCACATCCACGATCCCTTCAATTTAATTTTCGGGAAGGGCTTCCCTAAATCATGGAGCCAAAGCCTCATTGTCCTATTTTTGAAAGTGAGGATAATGTGTAGGAACACTTAGGACTAGTCAAAAGAAATTAATTTTAATATAGGAGTTAAGAAAGGTCATCCCCTCTGCCCTACCCGTTTTTCATATACATTGACATGTTAGAGGGTTTTTAGGAAGAGGCAAGTTATTTCTACCCAACTCTAACTAGTATAGTCATCATCCTTCTTCTTTATGATGGTGATATTATTCTCATGGTGAGGAGTCTCTATGATATTCATAAGAAACTAAAAATTATCAAAAATAATTTCTCTAGTATGGGTATCCGAGTTGATAGTGACGAAATGAAAGTTATGATAATTAAATCCAAGAATATCACCTACACTAACTTAGAAAAATAATGAAAATATTAAAAATATTATTATATCTTAATTTAAGGATAAATTATGGCATGATATATAATTAGAGGATAAAAGAAAACCAATATACTATAAGAAGGAGATCAACCCTAATCTAGAAGATCAAAAGTATCTCTAAGTTTTGATTAGTGTAAAGAAGAAAATGAACATTGATAAAATAAGGACAAACTCTCATAAGCTCCATAGTGAACAGGGTGTTGGACATTACTAAAACTTCATGGCTTGAAAGAATTTGTGATCTTTGTGACACTGAGAGGGTTGAAGATGAAAATAAATTTCTCTTAAAATGTATTGCATACATTTCCATTAAATCACAATGTCAAAATATTTTCTACGGTATATACCTTCCTAACCTTTTAACTCATTAAACTATGGTGATTTAGGGATAGTTCTCTTAAATATTTTCAAGCACAAAAATAAAAATTTAAAGAAAACTAGGTAATTCATTACTTTTCATAAGGTTTGAC
>SNQJ01S0254551.1:0-12621 GCA_010110895.2 Picea sitchensis | reverse complement strand
TTAGGATTCTCATAATCCTAGGGAATCTCATGATTCCTGGGCAGATCCCGAAGATTCGGTAAGGACGGTTTGTTAGAGTACCACGTGGTAGCTCCGTTAGGATTTTATATCCTAGGGAATCTTATGATTCCTGGGCAGCTCCTTAGGGACTGTCAGAGTACCACAAAATGTTATAACACCTACCTCATTTTGTTGCTCCACAATGATGATGTTGTTGCTCTAGCCTTTGTGCTGTGATGATGTTGTTGCTCCAGCCTGTTGATTTTTCAATTGAAAAGAAACCTAATAATGGCTCAAAACTTAACACGACTGAGCAACAGTGAGTCTGTGTTTCATCTCAGAGGCTGGGAGAGTGTGCTAGGGAGCAGGCGACCCATCTGAGACAGATCTCAGCCAGATCTGATGAGTATAGCCATCAGGGCGCATTTCCTAGTTTATAGCAGCAGTTTTCTGGCTTACTTGCAGCTGCATGCAGTGTATTCATCATTGCATGCGAGAGATCTTTATCTCATTCTTCAGATCCATTCATCTGGAGTTATCATTGGTATTTCTCAGTCTTTTATTTTGTATTTCAGTTAAGATCGTTATTGTTCAGATCTAACTGACGATATCTAGCTTGAGTTTTCCGCGTATTGATTGTATTACTGTTATTTCGCTGAATAAGATCTGTTGCATTGGTTATGGTTCAGTCAGAAACCCTTTATAACTCTGCCAAAACCGCCAGTGCATCAGATCTGCAACATAGATCTCAGAGCTAGCAGTTAATATTCCGATCAGAGGATTCGGGGATATTACAGAGGATGCTTTTTTATCACATGTCACACAAGTTTATTCTACAACACTCCATTGTGACAATTGAGGTCTACTAAATTCAACAAAGAACCTTGTGTTTCATGATTGCACCAAACATGTGGAAGTGCATTATCGCTTCTTCCAACAGTTGGTGGAGAACAAACAAATTGAACTGCAATATTGTACAATTTAGGAGCAGATTTTATACATACTTAGTAAGCATCTTGGTCGAAATAAGTCAGAATATTTAGAGATAAGCTTGGTGTAATTTCTAGTGTGACCATTAAGAGAGGATGCTAAGGTGTGTGTAATGGTCTAATCATTAGGAAGTACTTTGGTCACTTTAGTCAATAAAGTATATGTTAGTACTTAATACATAGTTATTATGTCATAAGTTAGAATTAGTTTAAGTCACTTTTGATTGGCCTTTAATTAAGTGGAATGTGGAGTCAATTTAGCTTGTACTCTCAATTATCTATTGCTTTCAAAAGCCTAATGCAGGTTATTTGAATGCCTTTTCTCTTCCATTGCTGGTGCACTTTTATTTCTGCTATTGTTATATTTTAATTTATAACAGTTTTTGTCAATTTCCTTTCTCGTTACCTTATTAGCCATACATTCTCATCAGCTAGGTCAATGTACTTGTTTTTGTGTTCTTTTTATCTGCAATATGTTGTTACTAAGTTTTAGGTCAGTCTTCCCATCATTCTATTTTGGCATTTTCATATAATGCATTCTTCTCTTTAAATTCATTCAAATGTTCCTATAAATAGTAACCATGATGCACATATGCTTGGCATGACACTCGATAAGTATTAGTAAATCTGGATCTCTTGCATAATTATTAGTAAATCTGGATCCCTTGCATAACAGCAATTAAAAATACTAATCATTATAGACAATTGCCTATATGAGGCATCGATAATTTCATTGTTAACATGGACAGCTAAAGGAGCCACATGTTAATTGGGTCTAGCCCGAGTGGTTGTGTGGAGTGTTATCCTCCTCACTCAGGTTCTATTCCTGTAAGTGACACGACAAAGCTTCAAGCTTCCACATAATCTAGTTTACTCTGGGTACCATCCTTGGAATGACGGGAAGTGCTAGGTGGGTTTTCCTGGGAAATGCATTACACAGAAGAAGCTAAATGGTTTCTTCGAGAAGTAGAAGGTGAATTTACAGTCCCCTTCAAGTACCAGATAGTCTTATTCAAGGGAAAAAAAAGTAAACATTAATTTTAGTTGAAAAAACTGTTTATCTTCTATTTTCAGTTTCAAATTCATATTGTCAAAATCATCCCAAGTTCTGATATTGGAAAGAATGCAAGGAAAAACGTAAGAAGAAAGAAGGAAAAAACATGCAAATTTTAGAAAACATAAATTCACAAAAAAACTATTTTAATCAAAGCCATCCACCAATTAAATTGTTTTCATTTCTCAAGTCTGGCAGTTCTCTGTCCAGAATCCCAGGCAATTTGTATATCATGTTTCTGTCCACACGTGCACATTGAAAATTTAAATTCTATGTCGAGGAGTTTTTAACATTTCATGTGTTAAATTTTGACTATATGAAAACTTTTGACATTGGTGATAAAACTAACGCATGGAATGAAATGCTGGTGGACAGGCTGTTTATGCTTAAAAACTGAAAGCAAGGTGAAGATTGTACAACACGGCTAGTAAAGTTTAGTTACGTAAGTGAGATGGTGCTGATTTAATTAATTGTTCAGGAAGGTCTGTCCAGAAAATGCAATTTGCTTCTGTTCATGATGCCTAATCTGCATTGTGAAATGCATTTGCTTCTTCTTTAATACCCTCAGTGTATTAAATGCATGTGAGTTTTAGATTTCGAATGTAATTGTATTTAACTTAGGTGGTTAGTCCATTATATTTCAAGCAAAACAATCCCGTCATTTAGGGGAGTGATCTATGGTTGTCCGGTCGATTGTACATCGTAGACTTCAGAAATGTGTGATTGTTAAACATCCTTTCTTCTTAATGAGGTTATTATCATAATATACAATTACACAGGTTCCTGAATTATAGGTGCTATGCACGATGGTTGATCATAAATGTGTAAGGTATGGAGGCAGGTACTAATAATTAGAATGGAAAATATTAGAATTAAGCATCATTGAGAAGTGGATGTCGATTGCTCAAGCTATATTCCCAGTCCCACATTTAACTCCAATCTAAATTGGCCATCTCTAAGGAGGTTGAGCTTCTTCCAAATAGACTCATGGTATAATCATCTTTTGGATCTCAATATGTGAAGTTTGTGAGGTTGGATGCCCTTCTGCATTAATTATTTGATGTTTATGATTACTAATTTGACCTAGAATATAAGCGTATCCTTGAGGTTAGTCTACATCTATAAGGTTTCCATCATGATTGATAATCAGTATCTCCATTTCTTTTTTTTTCTCTTCCAGGTAATTGTATACCTTCTATAAAAGCGTTAAATTTACTTAAAATATTTTATGCTAAAAACATTTTCACAAGTGTGACCACATCTACAAGGTTTCCATCATGATTGATGATTCTATATTCAATTTGGAACATTCATTATTCATGTATAAGTATCTCCATTTCTTTTCTTCTCTTCCAAATAACTGTTTATCTTCTATAAAAGCTTTAAAATTACTTATAATGTTTTATGCTAAATATATATTTACAAAAGTGTGGCCACAGTGATGATCAGAATTTGGTGTTAAATTTTTTTGCTGCCTAGAACTGCTGTTATGTTCAGTTTATGAGATGTTGAATACTATGCCAATGTTTCATATGCTATATCAAACAACCTTAAGTAAAGATCACTGTATACATTTCTCTTCATAACTGCATAGAAATCAGCCCAAGTACTTAAAATATAAACATTGTTCCTTTGATTAAAAAGCCCGGTGCTTGTAAGTTTCAATTAACATATTTCTATATGTAAAAAAATGGAATGTTGATTTGACAATGAAACATGGTATGTTCCCTTTAACGTTGGCTACTATTAAAACTCCTCTTCTAATAAAGACCAAAATGTGACAAATGCATTGTCTTATAATGTCATTGACCTTTGATAACATCTGGCTTGCATTGCATTAACCTTTGAGTGTTCTAAACGATGGATAGTTTTTATGAAATTTGACACAATTTTGTATAAGTTTGTGTCTTGTCAATGTATTCTCTTTAGAGCAATGTTTTGGTGTGGACTGTTATCTCTCAAACTCTACCCTAGGAGGAAAATTCCTAACATCAATAGGAGAGGCTAGAGGTACAACAGACAAGCTATCCATTTTCACCTCGGTAGCCTTGCCCCACACTTCAGACTAAGGAAACTAAGCTACCCTAGCCTAGGGGGGAATCCCTAAAGTTCAATCCAAGCTAAATCATGACAATGTAACCAACAATATGTCATGGAAGATGTGTCATTCATTAAACCCTTTAACCATGTCCAGAAAGTTCATTATCATGTGTTGAAAACATATAGATGTAATCAGATTTATGAGACTTAGTAACCATTCACTTAAATAGATTTAGGATATGTTATTCAATGAGGTTAGATGGAAATTATTAAATGAAGTACTCCTTAATCTACTGTTGTTATATATCAGATCTAGGACAGCAAGAGATTAGATCAGATTTCAGAGGAACATATGAGTATTCCGATCAGTTAGTTGTGCCAAATCTGTTCATAAAATTATCAGTGCTAAACATGTAATAGAATCAACACATACATGAAATAACAATCCATTAATGAGATTATGATAAGGATATACTAGTGTGTAATCAGTAGAAGGGATCCCAAACTTGAAGGATCAGCAAAATGCTCAAGCTTGAATGTAATTGTGGTTAAGTGGATTGTCCATTAAACTTAAGTGTTGCTATCTTATCAGCAGTGTTAATTAAAAGAGATATCAAATTTAAATGTGTGCCAGACTTGTGTATAAATGATTAATTATGAAGTAAATTCCATGAACCACTTATCAAAGTATTGAGATCAGTCCATACACATTACTTTCTGCATTAAGAAGCATAACCAAGTATTGAAAATCCTCGTTAATCACACATTTGCAACCATTGACATGTGAGAGATTATGCCAAGAGATCAAATCGTTCCCTTATTTGATGCATCGATTTACCCTTTTAGTGTCTCATGATCATACATAATGCCAAACATTGCAATAATATTCAACTTTAAGCCAAGTCATTGAGCTATGAACAAAATAGTTCTAGAAAATCGTCGTACCATCAAATTATTATGTATTTTTCCAGCATTAAAGTGAAATGATAAAAACTCTATGAAGGATATAGATTAAGCACGATGGACTGAAATATTATATCTATTCCTAAGATGATGCAATTAAACCAAGATCCAAAAGTATTTATCTAATTAAACACTCGTGAAGGTATCTATTAGCTATTTCATGCAAATAATTAATAAATGTGATTCAAACAAAGATTAGCATAAAATAATTCAAGCCCCAACGAGATAGGAAAGGTTAGCTCCAAGGTTTGAATCTAGTAATCTAATTCAAGATGAATCCTTTAAATCCTAGATTGTTTGCAAAATAAAATTAAAGGGAAAAATTGAAAATTGGGATGGTTAGAGAAATAAATCAAAACCCTAGAGCTTCCATTGGGCATGAAGTCTTAGCTAGCTCTTGAATAGATGCCCCTTTCCTCTTTGATAATTGAATTATGCATACATGTTTTTGAAGAATGCTTCGAGATCATCAGTCTAGGGTACCTAGATCACAAAAATTTCATAGAGGCTAAACTAGTTCTAGATCTAGCCTAGGTAATGCAATTTCTGAAAAATTAGAACACAAGTCCAAGTAAGAAATTAAAACCCTACAATATACAATCTCAATATGACAACTTGGTTTTAAAAATCTACAAAAGAGATTAAATAGAATTTGTTCATACATTGTTTGTTTTGTTTACCTTGCATTAGTCCTTTCTTCATTGAGATTTGCATGTCAAAAGCCCTCTAAATTTACCCTAGAAATTATTTATACTTTGTTTTCTTTGTTTACCTTGCATTAGCCTTTTCTTCAATGAGATTTGCATGTCAAGAACCCTCTAAATTTACCCCAGAGCAATATACACAAGAAAGTAGAGAATAATACACTCCAATAATGATCAAAGAAGCATTTTTATTCCATTTCCAACCATGTCGAATGAGAGTGACGCCCTCCTTAAATATGTAGAGGCCTCCTCAAAACCATACATAGAAAACCATGAGCCAATACAATGTGCTCAAGCAAAACTATGAACTAAAACAAGAGACACTCTTAATACCATGGTCTAAAACCATTTTGAGTCAATAAAATAATATATCATGAAATAACCACCTCAACAAACTCAAACATATGAATGGACTAGTCAAATGGAAGAGGTTTGCCTCACAAAAGAGAAAATGTGCCCTCCACATGTTCACTTGTGTGAGCCCAAAATGTTGCAATAATTTTCACAAGACAAATTCCAACAACAATGTAAATTGGTCATTTTTTACTTGATTTTCTTTTATAACCCCATTTTGAAAATCCTGTGACAATTTTGCATCTAATGATGTTGATCTGGTAGAATTTTGGATACTATGTAAAGATAATTTCTCCTAAAGCTGGCTGCCTTAAAAAATGTGCTAAAATTCCTCATAACCACCTCCAACTATCCACATGTGTTAGAATATTCCTCCAAGTGGTTCATGCATGTTCCATATGTTGACAAGTTTACAAATTGTTGATGTGGACACCTTAGTGATGATGTGGCATCTTTGTCATCATCCATCGTGTTGTCATGGATCTCAAGAAAATTTGCACATATCCCAATGAGTCTATCGGGATGAATGTAGGTACATGGATCCCAATGCAGGTACACAGTCCTTGAGACAGTGACATGGATCGCAATGTGGGGTGCCCACATATAATGATGCACCAAGCTTCAAAACTAGTCATTAGGCAATAACTATCAAGTAATATCCTCTAACAACAACTTAATATAAATTAATTTTATAAATTACTGAAGTTTACCATGGTGGGACAACTTTTACCTCTATTACTTGTGTCAATGCCTACGAAAAAAGGTATTTCCTAAGTAATTTGGTTAGATATAGACAATTTTAATGAATAATTGATGGAAAAAGGAAGGGAGATGCTATATTTTGACCCTTCATTTTTAATGATGTACAAGGTCTTTTTCTTGTCCAGCTAGCCTTTTTTAGCAAGGAATCAACATTTTGTGTACTTGTAGGCCTTTAAGAGGGAGCTTGACTTAAAGTTACCCCATTGACACCTTTTTGTTACCCCCTTTTACATTTTCTTTGATTTTTCTTAGTCCTTTTTTCTTTAGAGACCTTGGGGCTGGGGATTTTTAATGAGGTGGCATGGCTCTAGCTTCTTTATTTTTTCATTTTTAACACTTGCTCTTCACCTCTAGCTTTTTTTGTCCTTTTTTTTTTAAACTTTCGTTTACATCTTCTTCATTTAGACAGTTGATAAGTCAAATATAAGCAGAGATAGTATTTGTTTTATGAACGGGATGGTAGTGAAGGGAAATGATGGAAAGTGTTAGAGGTGGTTAGGATATGGGTACACTATTCAACCAAATTTCTAGTAGTACATCTAGTCTTAAGTCAAAATAACATTTATCTAAGGACATGTCCCTCCATGGTAAAACGAGACAAAATAATAAAATTATTAGCATTAATAAGTGTTACAAGATATAACCCATGCTAGTTACTTTCATGATAGGTTGGAAACCATCACACCACTTGTAGCAGGAAAACCACATTGTTAGACTATGAGTCCCTAAACAATCACAAAGTCTGAGACCACCTACTTATGAGTTGTTATCTTTATCTATTGATGAGGTGTTGTCATGATCCATTGACGAGTTGTCAATTAGATCTAGATTTAGAAGGGGTCCAATCCATGCACTAAATTCATATCATGAGATCAATTCAACGTGCAAGAAAATGGCATAAGGCCTTTTTCGTCAATTCTTATCTTGTATTGCTTGTGCTAATTCTTAACATGGTATCTGAGCTCTTATGGTCTTAAGGGCCTGATAACTCCTCCATGGTAGTGGTCCATGTGAGATTTGTTACGAGAAGCCATATCTACAATGAAAAACAGATCTACATCAATTTGTTTGGGCGATGGAAAAAATGAGGTATCTCTTCGTGGTAGTAGCTTTTCCATGGAAATTTGATAAAGGTCGATATAATACAATGTTTATTATTACACATCTCTTATCAATATCTTTAGACTGCAAGTCATTGTTTAAAAGTATTTGGTTCATTGAAGATTTGCATTGTATTATTGTAAATTTTATCCCTATTTGGGTCTTGAAACATTAGTAAGAATGGATCTCGGAATTATGGAGTGGAGTTTTGTATTTATTTTTCTACAAAACAAACCATATATGACATAACAGATCAGATCCATCCAAATCCTCTGAAGTTTTCAATGACAAAGATCTGTCCTCGCTAAAGAAAAAATGCATCTTTTAAGAAATTCATCTTTTGAGACAAATTTCCTATCGAAATAATTCACAGGATCGTACAATTATTGTGCTTCGAATTGCATTCAACATCCAAATATTGGATGCTAGTCTCTAGATTTATCGCATTCAATAGTTTTGGGCGATCAAGCCTCAAAACAATGACTCCATTGGGATAAATGTTGCCCCAAATAAAGGATGCAGCTTCCGCCATTATAGACAAGCTTGCAATTGTTTCCAAAACCCTTTCCAAGGGCCTCAAACTTTGGTTTGTATCTCTTTTGTTAGCAAAGGATGAAGAATAATAGAGCCTCTCTTCAATTGATACATGAATTGAAGAGAAATTGAAGGGTTCGAGTAAAAATAAAGAAGCTCCGTGTAGGATTTCAACATATCCATGATCTATCAAAACGATCTTCCTACAATGATTTTGTATAGAATACATACATAAATTTTGAGCTTTTGATGCCAATCCAACATGTAAAGGCCACCAGATCTAACTCCTACGTTCACCGAGAAGAGAAAAGATATTCACATTGAAAATGCAGTTGTTTTATTACTCTTCAGTGCTTAGGACTAATTGTATTTGGACATTGTCATAAGAAGGATACCATAATAAAATTGAAGTCTTTTGCTTTGTGTCCTAGATCCGCTCGAAATTGAATAAGGGAGTCATAGGTACACCATGTGTTCTTGTGTGCTATTGTCAATTTATGGATGCTTGATGGTAGATGTTTTATGACTAGTAGTTGACATATGGTTACTTTGGTAAAAGACAAGTACACAATTTCAAATGTTTATGTGCTCCTAAAGGGTAATGACACAATTGGGAATTAAAAGCATGTAATGAGAGAGTAAATTGGTGTTTGTTCCTGTAGTTTTTTGAATCATTAAATGTCCATTGCATTGTAAATATTAAAGGATAAACCATTGAATTTGAGCAATAAGGAGGTCAAGTGAGTCGTTAAGATCAAATCATTGTAATCACACTTTAGGGTGCATGATCAGTACCTAACACTCTAAGTGTAACATCAAATCAAGTGAGTGCAATATAAAAGAAACAAGTGCAAGCGAGCAAGTACAAGCGAGCATGTTAATTGAATGAGAGAATAATAAGAAATGAGTAAAGGAGGAAAGTGTTTACAAAATCCCTTGGGAAATCAAGAAATTGCAAGAGTACATCAATGAATTGGAAAATTGAATTAAAACACTTGAGTGGACATTAATTTACAAGCAAAACGTAATTGATCACATGGTTGATACAATACAATCAGCAAATGATTGTATCCCAAAGGATGATGCAAGTTGTGACACAAAAGATCTAATAGAAAATATTGATGCAACATGCGATATATGAGAGCTTATCCAAAAGATTGATGCAAAATGTGATACATAGGAGGTTATCCAAAATTCTTGATGCAACATGTGATACAAATGAGGTCATACAAAAGGTTGATGTGACTTGTGACACACAAGGCATAACACAAATGGTTGATGTTAATTGTGATACATAAGACTCGATGGCCAATACAAAGACATAGAAGATAATGAATCTTCCATTCAATTGATAGAGGAAATATTTATCAAAGATAAGTTCCAAGAAGAAGCATAGAATGACAACAACAACAACAATAAATTTGAAGATACAAAAGAAGAAAATGATATTTCTAAGATGGTTGTGAGACCTTAGGAAAATGACTAGTTCAACAGGTTCAGATTGAAGATGATACCAATTATTGTTTCCTTACTGGTACAATTATTTAGACTTGTGATTGAGGGGGGAATGTTGTTGATGATTGTATCTATGTGAGACATTCTCCAGGACACAAACTTGAGAGAGAGCCCCTGAGAGGGGTGTGTGGTTTCTATTTGAGACAAAGTTGGAACGTAGAGATGGCCTCCTCCTTACAGAGAGTTGAGAATAACTCCAGATGATTCTCCTGTGTAACGGAGTGAGAAAGGAGATCTGCAAAGTTGGACGTACCTATGGTTGAGCACAAGGTAACGTGTGAAATCCCAAAGGGTTGGGTGCATCGTCATGAGACAGAGATGAAGATGATGTATTAGCCTCCTTTGAGTAGAGAGTTGATGATGAAACTCTAGATGACTCTCTTGTGTAATGTAGTGGGAAAGAAGATATGTTGAGTGGGCGTGCCTGTGGACGAGCACAGGTGAATGTGATCCTAGTGGTTGAGCACTAGTGAGAAGTGGTTCTTCTGTGTAATGCAGTGAGCCAGATATATGGGCATCCCTATGGATGTACCCCTAGTGGCTGAGCACTAGTGGGTGTATGAGATCCCTTGCTATATTTTTCAAGAGTCAGACCTGCTTGTAACCCTAATTTTAATGTAAATGGTGCAAGTAGGCCCCACCTTAATGTAATTGATAATTAATGTAAAAGATAATTAATTTGGTTAATAGTAATTATATTGTGAGATAGAGAGGTTGGCCCTGTTGTGTCAATAGACACTTCTATTGATAGGTCAAGTCTAATATAAGGTAAATTTCCCATTGATGAATCATATCTTTTGTGTGTGTTTGGAAATTTTAGCAAGTACATCTTCTTGGGACAAGTGCACACCTCTCTTGAGCACTAGTCTTCTAGGGTTTGCAAGCACCCTCTTGTGTGCTAGGTTTTCTTGGTGGTGAAGGTCTTTCTCTTGAAGAATATAACAAAGGATTTGGCTAGGTTTTCTTCCCTTGTTGAGAAGGGTTTCCCATGATACTTCTTGTGTACTTGTGCATGGTGTTTCTTCTTGTGATCTTGGTTGCTGTAACATTATTGGTTATGGTTTAAGTAAAAGGATAAAAAAAAGAATGAACTTCATGCTTAGCCTTACCTATTGAAAAATCAACATGATATCATAGCATAGGTCTTGAAGAACCCCTGCACAATCATTCAAAATGCTAAACCTTCCTCCTTTTGTAGTTTCGTACAGCCTCTAGGGTTTCGGCAGAAATTCGTACGACCCTTATTTGATTAGCCTTTTCACCCCTTTACAAGTGGGCGTTGGAGATAAAACTTGGACCAAGATGTACGGCCCTCCTTAGTGCATCTCTAGAGACCTTCAAAATAAAATTCTGAGGATTTTGAATTTTTTAGCCCTAGGGTTTCTAGGGTGTCGAGATTTTCTGCAGAATCCTGATCTTAGGATTTCTGCAACTTCTTGAACAAACATTTTCAACTCAACAAGCATTCTCATGACACTCTCAAAGTTGATTGTTGTCAGTCATAAGCCTAACAAAATCCAAGGTTACTAATCCAACCTAATCATTAGGTTTTCTAAATCCAGTTGGCGAGAGTTTGAAGAATCCGAACAAATGAAGAACATAACTTTAGTAGAAGATAGGATTGATCGAGCAAGCAACTTCAGCTCCTGGAAATCAAGGCTTCAGCTCACCCTTGAAGAAGATGAACTTTTGGATGTGGTAACTAAAACCTTACCAGATACAACTATCGATGAAGAGAAGAAGATAAGAAAGGAAGAAGATGTCAAAGCAAGAAAAATAATCATCTACTCGGTAAGAGATCATCTCTTACCTCGTATTGCCAACCTGAGGACAACTTATGAAATGTATGAACCATTAAAAGAAATGTTTGAAAGTGTCAACACCCTCAGAGCTCTTACCTTGAAGAGTCAACTTCAAAGTACCAAGATGACAAAAGGTGATAGTTGTTATCTTCTTTATGAATATATCAGAGATTAAAGAACATCGAGAAGCCATTGGAGAAATCATGTCCAATGGAGAACTTGTCTTATCCACTCTCAACAACCTTCCAAAACATTGGGAGCCCTTTCTTCAAAGTATTAGTGGAAAATAAAGTCTACCAACTTTTGATGTTTAGGGTTTCTCTTGCTTTCGAAATATTCTATTCTAGCCAAAGGTTACACATAGAGGTTAATACCTTCCGCAGATACCATAATATCAACACTCCCTCCTAACTAGGGAGGTATTAAGATGTAGCATCATCATAGACACACATGCTATCCCATGATCACGCAAATCAAGTTACGAGCATCATCATCATTGACCGTCTAGCTAGCAATCACCTCCAACACTACTGGTTGGCACACCAACCTAGGAAACACCTTCAACACTATTGGTAGTCTCTATGGAAATCCAGTAGTAGTCCACAGTTACTACAATGCCATCCAATAGATAACAACAATTGTAATATACCATATATAAAAGTATGCAGAACATAAATAAAATGCTAGAAATGGCAGAATAACAGTAATATAACCAGCATAATCTCCACAATAACACAGAAATGATATAAGAACAACAACAGAAATAACACTTTGATTCAGAAAGAAATGTTCACGGGCCTCCT
>SNQJ01S0254547.1:0-12622 GCA_010110895.2 Picea sitchensis | reverse complement strand
GTGTATTAGGACGTTCATATGTACGACCTTTTCCAACACCATAGAAACTGGATCCCATATCTGTATAGTTAGGGTCCATGTGCAACCGAAAATCTGCAATTGGCATCTTGAAAAAATATTGAGGGACCTCGTCATTATTTGGGAACTTCCCATATGCATAGAGGAACCTCAATTAAATATGTGGTGCAATATTTGGATCATTGAATCTTGCAATCTTTAGACATTTTTTTTTCTTCAAGTCGTAAGTCAAATAATGAAAATATCATTTTTTTGTGACGACGTCTTTTATTTCTTCGAACTTGTGGCAACCCATAACCATCATTCACCTCCTATGCATCATGTCATAAAAAACATGGGTTGATGGTCCAACACCAATATAAGTCTTAATCAAATTGTTCAAATTGTGCGAAACAATCTGGAGACTCTGTCGACAAATTATAGATATAGTAGAAATCTCAAGTTCACCCTGCAATATCACAAAATTCTCCCTCATCTCTTCCACAATAAGCATTGTGATCGTGATTTCCCAAGGAATCTCGTCGGGAACATCTCTAGGATGAGTGTAGAGAGGTTCATATATTTCATTGTGGGCATACTGACACACATGGCGATATCTCATTGTATCACGAGGTGGAATAGGAGCACGAGAAGCAAACCCTGTAAGAAGTAAAACATGTGCAAGTATTAGAATGCATATATAATTTTTCTATCAAAATACATATTAAATAAAAACGTGCTCATTAAATACCCGATGGAGCCTCTGTCTCAGCATGTACACTGTGTGTACTAGAAACTAACTCTTATGTCATATCAGTATTGTCAGAATGTCTAGAAGCCCTTGTAAAAAACAATAAATTGGCAATCACATGTAATTTTAAGCGAAATAACATAATTTTTCACAAAAAAAACACTCATGTCAAACAAGAATTATGGTTAGAATTTATGTAAATGATCTCTATCTAGCGATGGGTTGTCTGTGTTAGGCGTACCTCCAGAATAAGGCATTGAATGCACATGCCAAAAAATAATCAATTCCTATGCATGTAATGTTTTAAAAAATTCCATGATATTTAACTTGTACTAGAAAATGATAAATAACATTAAAAAGTACCTATATGTGTCCTCTGTTCCTGTCCACTAGCCCATGTAAAAAACAGTAAATTGACAATCACATGTAAGTAAGAGAAATATCATAATTTTTCACAAATTAAACACACATGTCAAACAAGATTTATGAACTAATATTTTACCTAAACCATCTATATCTTGTGATGGGCTGTCTGTGGTAGGCATATCAACAGAATAAGGCATTGAATGCATGTGCACAAAAATAATCAAGTCCTATGCATGTAATGTTTAAAAAATGTTAAATATATTTAACTTGTACTATAAAATGATAAATAACATTATAATGTACTTATGTGTGTCCTTTGTGCGCATGGGTGCGCAACAATCAGGCCAGCTTGACGTTCAAGATGCTCTTTTTCAATGCGTCCAGTAGACCCCATAGAAGTGTGTTTATCATGGTCCGAGCCACTACTTATGCACGACAAGATCTTAGAAACATGTGTAAAAGAAGATTTATGTTTATATTTTTTCACATTAAACATTATGTATATAACATATAAACTTAAGCATGAACTAAATAAAAATTGAATTTACCTGACGATGACCTCTGGGAGTGTCGGTGCATAGAAGCCAAGTTTTCTTGACCCTGAAGTTGTGCAGTTGTGCATGATGAGAATTTTCGACAAATTAAAAAAATGTCAAATTTAACATAAATATGGCCAAATTTGTATTGACATTAAACATTAAAAATATGTAACCTAGAATTGAACATGTTGAAGTTAATAGTTGAATGCACTTGATAGTATTTAGCCTTGTAGATTACATGTGTGGTTATCATTAAATAGATTCAGAATCCTCGAAAACATTGTTGGCTTTCACGGATTATGTGACTTGGGTTTTCTTGGTTGTTATGTAGGATTCCCATTCGTCGGTGATGTCTTAGTAAGAGGTCGTATATTAGAAGGAACTTATTACAGTCCTAAAATGACATGGACAATAATTGTCCCTAGGGACAATCTCCATTTTTTCAAGAAATATCAAAGGTAACTAGAGGACATTACAATCAATTTCAATTATTTATTCATATATTTCCCTATGAAGAGGTTTTTTTTAACCAAGGAAAATGATCCATCTTACATCAAGTATTTGTTGAGATCACAACTTCCTTAATGAGGCAAGTCTTCTTATTGTTGTAGAGAATGAACAATACAAGTACATGACAAGGTCTGCATCATTCGTGAAGCTACTGTTGTTAATATAAGATCATCACATATGGTCCTGCAACTCATGAATTATTTTCATGACACAAGGGTGAGTATCCAAAGATTCAAGCAACTTTATTAGGTTCAAGGGTGTAGGAAATTCATAAATACAAAAGTAAATAGCATAAGTACATACGTGTACTTACCTTTTCCTAAGATTCAGTAGTATTCCTGCTAGGTTGTTGTCTTTCTTTCATCATTACAGGTTGTAAGTGATATCACAATACACATTTTGTCCAAGAGAATTCTAGGAATGCATTACCAAGTATCTCTACTAAATGCTACTAAATGGTGGCCTCAAAATAGAGACTTCATCTACATTTAGAAATTGATCTCATACCATAAGTAAAAATATCGATTCATGTGATTTTACACCAAAGCATACTAAATTAGAAAGAATAGATTTGAAGGCATGAAGAGAGTTACATGACCTTTCTTGCCTTGATGATGTAGCTCATGTGCACCTATTGTTTTTCAATGTCCTCCCATGGATCACAACACCTCAAATTCAATGGATTACTACCATGAAGGATATATTGTCCCGCTAAGACTAAAGTGGTTATGATCCCATGTTAAACTATGTAATGAGACATAACATAAGAATATGATATCATAACACAAGAATATGACTTGGCATAATGATTTCTATTCTTTGTGAGATCACTAACAAGGAATATTGCCACTTTGACAATGTCTTTTTTAATCTTTGTGAGATCACTTGCAAGGACGAATACTTGTGGCTCTACTGCTAATTTAAATTGGCAAATGTAGAAGAATGAGGGGATTCCCTTCCATAATGAATAATTGTTTTTCATAGTTAAACACTTAATTATTGTTAGGAGAATATGAAATTATCAAGGATTTTATTATTATTATTATTTTACTTTGTGTGTTGGTCATATAAATTGATGCATGCCTTCTTCTATAAGTTCTACTCATTCAAAAAAAAATTCCAAGTGAATTCATATTCAAAGTTGCTTAGCTACACGAGGATAAGTCTCTACTCAAGTATCATTACTTCTCATCACCCAAAACTAGGTGGAGGTCTCTCAACCAAACCACAAGTGTGTATTCTCTAATTTGTGGTCATATCTATGTACTAAGTAAAAGTGGTTCTTAAGGAGAGTTGGCCCTGATAATTATAAGGTTGAACTGACACTTCACTTTTAAGGTGATCATTTCATATAGTTGATTAGTTGCACCACATTAAAACTCTACCTAAAGTCCTTATATATTATAATCCAATCTTGAAGAATCTCTCAACCAAACTACAAATATATCTTCTCTAAGAAACGGCCCTATATATGTTAGAGCTATTCATAATTTTCATCATCTAATCTTCCCCTTAAACTCCTTTTTAAACTCATTCATTAGAGCAATCTTCCCCTTAGACTCCATGTTAAAAAATATTCAATTTGTTGTAAAGATATGAGATGTTAATGAATAATAAATACAATAACATTTACCAAATCCATAACTTAATTTAATTTGCACATTTGATAAGTTGTCACCATAAATATCCTCTTTAACATAATATCAAGTCCAAATTTAAACAATAATGTGTACAAGAATTTTCCAAAGATTTTCTTCATCATGATGATTTGACAATGGTATTGGATTATTAGAGTTCATCTCCCTACTCTTAATGGGAAAACAAGTCATCAAACATTAACGCCACTCTTAATGGAAAAAAAGTCATCAAACATTAACGACATCATTAACAAGGATCATGAGGAACATCTATATAAGCAGCGTGTGCACTAGCAAGGGCATCATGAGGAGCATTTGCACCTGCTTAAGCACATTTTTTTTCATCTCTCATGATGAGAAACTCTCAATGCTATAGGGACCCTAATCATAAGATAGAATAATTGTGTCAAGTCTTAAGGAAGGTAGTTGATGCTTGGTTTGTTGGATGACTATCTTTATGTTTCATTGATCTCATCCCAGAGCTATAAAACAAATCACAAAGATCATTCACAATGTGGACTTTGTATCATTCTCTTGGCCTCAATCAATATAGCTCAAGTCTATGTTGGTGTGTTGGTATAAAATCATCAACATTAACCATGTTGACATCCTTTTATAACATAGACATGTTATCCAATCCCAATTTTACATATATTAAGTAATCAAATTAAAATTATTTATACAATTTAAACATAATTATATGATTAATTCATATAAACGAATATATATATTAAAATTCATATAAATTAATTTATTTAAACAAAAATCATCACCAATATATTTTCTTTAATAATTGTTGGCACATATGGAGAAATAAGAAGTTCTCCACTGTTTTCCAGTCTATCCCTTCATAAAGATATCCCTTCATAAAGATACTACATAAGTCATGATGATGTGATCATCTTGACTCACCAACATTTGGAGCACTCCATCCCCTATTGACTGACATAATACAAATGTAACACTCTCTTAAATAACATTATACATCATGTATGCATATCTGTGGTGGTTAGTGGATATCCAAATAAATGGTCAAATGTAGGTGTAGTAGTTGGAAACCTCTTGAAAAATAAATAAAATTTCTCGGATACAAATGACACTTTGACACTATAAATTTTGACACTCCTTAGAAAAATTTCCATATACACTTTTCTTGAACATTCTACCAATTTCGTCCTCAACCTCCTTTAGATGTTTTTTCCTGTTCTTGGATTTTTTCACCACATTCCGCTGTCAATTTCTTCATGTTTCTACAAATTCTCATAAAAATGGAACATTACTGATTCTAACTTAATTTCATACTTATTCCATTTTTTTATTAAAAAATCTTTGAATTCATCCTCTTCGAACCAAGCATGACTGAATTTAAAAGGCACCACCAGTTTCTGATCTTCGTAATGAATTTGGAATAGGATAAGAAAGTTATCGAAAGCCCCCCCCTTTCTTGAATTTCTCCATGTAGGAACGACCTAAAAGAGCTCCATATCTATTAGTTTTAAATCCTTAAAAATATGGGAGAAATAATATGGTAATGGGTCTTGTCTACTGGGTTCTTTCCATATTTATCTTACTTTCATGATTAGATTCAAATCCTTTATAAGATTACATTGTATCCCTTTCAAATTCCTTGATCTAGAAGATTACCCTCAAAAGTATTCATGGTCCCATAAGGTCCATATAAATGTATAATATTTTAAACCTTCCCCAACGCCTTTAGCCTACATTCCACCTAGATTTCGGAAAAAAAAAATGGGGTATCTAGAGGTTCAATGCTACTATTCCAACTCATGGCCAAACTTGTTTAATAGCCATTAGAATTTAGAGAATATAAATCCAAATCCTTCAAGCATGAGGGAAAAATATATACTGTTCTTTTCCCCTCACATTGTTTCTTGTTATAATACAACAGTCAGTTTATAAATAGAAAATAAACATTTTATAGATGGCTTTTTATTGGTGTTTCGACCCTTCAAATGTTCATATAAAGGAATATCATTTGAGAACCTGGTCATGGGCCAATCCTACTATAAAGACCCCTTTTCATGACATTTTCTTACACTTTCTCACTTCTTTAATGGATCTTTTTTTGTAATTTTGATATAGTATTGTCTCCCTACAACGTGACTTGATCAATGTCTATATCCATACCACCTTCTATAACTTCTTGCTCATCTATTGAAACTTCCTTTATGGGTATAAGGTAATACAATGACCAATTAGATCCCTCGGGTTTTATATCCCTTTCACTTTTCCAAGATTGAATCGAGGAGGTAGCTTCAGACATAGGGGAGACAATTATCCACTTTCCATTCAACTTGCCATGAAATTTTTAGGGTAGACTGATCTCCTATGGGTTGTGAACTCCCTCCTACCCACCCTTCTAATATGGAAATACGACTTGAGAAACACTTTTTTATAATATCCATATTAATATCCATAATTAAAACATAGTAGGGTTCACGACTTTATGAATTATTACTTTGATTAGCCAGGAATTTGAATCTAGCTTCCTTGGAAGACACTTATGAGGAATTTGGAGGGATTTGAACTAGAGTTGTTGCAACCTTAAGGGATTAATTTCCTTTTCTTAATGAATTGGCCACTAAACTTATCTTCCTCGGCCTTAGATCCTTCATCATCTAACCCTATATTTTCACTTGATTCCTCCTTGTTTCCTTGATTTCCTCTAGGATTAAATGACCATCATTACCTTACCTAAGTTTATCCTTTTTCCTCCATACCTAAGTTGCACTCTTATATCTACACAAGTGACCAATTTCCTGACAACAAAATCATTTGAAGGGATATTTCCAATATTCTGATCTCTGGACATGCTTTTGGCTTCCCCGTTCCACTTCTATTTATGCAATTATACCCTTGCACAGATCAAATTCCTCTAGAATTTTCCTCCAAGGCTATGAATTTTCCAATAATTATCCTCAAAGGCTATGAAGTTTCCCAATCTATTACCCAACTTTTGAAGAATGTATTTTCTCGAGGGTTCCATCCGCAAACCCAACATCATCAAACACACTTGTTGAATTGAAAGGAGTTCACTTTCAAGGTTGAGCCTTGGATGCTATTACTTTAAAGATAACACTAACTAACCCTAAAACTAGTGCATGGTTTGGATACTTGTCACATATTTTGTAGACCTAAACTCAAAGCAGAGCCATGCATGAACTAAAATATGAAAGTTGCACAAGTAACCTAGGACATTAACTAATATTTCCTCCATCCAAACCCATAGGGGATCTCCCCTTCGATTTTTCCCATGAAGCATGTTATTAGGGATCTTTCCATCAATCCCAGCATTGATTCCATATCCATATCTCCACCTAGAAATATCTTGAAATACTCTTTCTTTGGTCTATTACATTTTTTCTTTTGCTTCTTAATGGAATCCCTTATTAATGGTTGACTCCCTTAGATAGATAATTAGGGAAAAAAGTATTCTCATTATTATGACCTTTTATCTTTGAGGATACCACTCTACTCATGGGGTTGGCACACTAGTTAGGGATTAACACATAGATATTTGGTGAATTTTCATGACTCTAGACCCTTTTTCCTTCACATGGCCTCCCTATTGATTCTTCTAACTTGAAAACACCACTTGTGCCCTCATTTCCATCAATCTTTACTTCAAGGACGAAGGGGGTTAAGGAATCCAACATCCTTTCCCAACCAATCAATTATTATTTTACACTGCTAACAAAATATTCATTATTGGCTTGAATGATTTGTTATATCCCCCATCCTCTTAGAGTACACTATAGTAATATCCTTTCTTGAATGGCCCCATAACCTAGCCATTATGAAAGCTACTTGTTATAGGCCTTCAAACTCCAAATATTTAATAACTCATCCCTTGATATAATATTGGACTAATAATGAACTCCTTGTCTCCCTAGACTCTAAGAAATATGAATCCTTTGTGATGGTGAAACCCTAGGACTCGTGGAAACCCTAGATAATGTGATAACCCTCAAATATGTTGTGGCATTTGTTATAATCAATATACTAGCAAATTTATGTGTATTAAGTAACTTTATTATCAATCATTGAATAAACACATGTGACTACTTTATGATTATGCTAATACAAATGAGTAATATTTATTAGTATTTAATTTACTATAAATGAGTAATATTTGTTAGTATTTACTTTTTTTACAAGAGCGGTTATGTTGCATTAATCGACACTAGAGGCGGACCTGAATCCAAAGGTTACATGTCCTTTGAAGGTTGGTGACCTCTAGCAGTGCTTCCAACCTTCTTGTGAACGTCTGGGGAAACCCGTCCCATTTGCTTCTTGAGCTAATTTGAGAAGATGACAAAATTTGCATACATGAGTAAATTCTCACAAATTGTGAGCATAGTGGGAGACAAAAGCAAAACATTAAACCGAGGGGGATGAAAATTTCCCCTTAATGTGGGGGTCCATCTTTTGAGATCTAAAGTGTAATGTTGGAGGCAGCACCTCCTTTCTCTATGACTTTATTGGTCTTTAGCCCTACGGTAGGGGGTGGAGGCCAGTGTCCATCAGTTAGTCGATCGTTGATCCGAGGAGGTTTTAGATGCGGGGTCTTCCTTTGCATTTAACATGCGGATCACACGGGCACCATCCTCCTTCAACGATTCAAAGTTGTTTTTAGTCTCTAGAGTTGCCTCTGCCCCGTATGGGTGGCCTTTGGGGGCTGTAATTCTTGATCCCTTTAAGCCTTGGTACGCCTTGATGCAGTTGGTCTTGGCTGAAAATCATCTTCTTTGGTCCTGGCTCCTGGAGAGTTTGGGACAACTTTTCTTGAGGTGGCGTGAGCTGTGGCACGGAGGCATAAAGGGAATGCTTTCGTAGTCCAACTCTTGGATGTGGCACCATTCCCCAGGGAGAGCTTAATGGATTCCAACAGACCTTTCTCGAGGTTAACCTAAACACAAATACGAGCGCATGTAAAATGTTCCCCCTTCGGTTCCGCCCTATCCAGGAAGCGCCCAACCTTATTTCCAATGTCCTCCAGAAAGCTTAACCCCCAAAGATGCAAAGGGAGGTGAGGCAGCCTAACCCAAAAAGGGGCTGCTGTGATCTCGGCTCTTGGGTTAAGTCAAGAGTCGAGGGGGCTAAACGACGCCGGTCCCATGAAGTAGGGACCAGATCTGAAAACTAGATCACGGTCCTCTTTCCTCGTGAAGCTAAAGACGAAAAAGCCCCTGCCTACTGCGTTTAGGGAAACTTTTTCCTGTATCAGCATCTTCCAACGGTATTCCATCCATGCCTCCACTGTTTGGGAGCAGCCATAGCCCCATGAACTTTCCAATGAGAGCATTTTCTGCTAGAAGGAGGGCAATAGAGCAAGGTTTCTCTGGAGTTAGCTCCAGAGAGAGGATCTCCTCCATCTTCTTAACAAACTTAGACGGGAGGGAAGGCTTGGATTTAGGTCTTGCTGAGTGGACTAACATTTTGAAAGATTCTAGAGGGTCGGCTCTCGAGACTGGAGCCATCGTTGGAGCACAGATGACTCACCCTAGAGGGTCGGCGCTCGAGACTGGAGCCATCGTTGGAGCACAGATGACTCGCCCTTGCACTCTCCAGTCGAAAACCCCGCTAAGGCGTTTTGTTCCGTGGCCCTGAGATCCTTGGTCGACTTCCCTGCAAACAATAGTCGACCTCCTGCAAACTGAAGGCGATACCGTTCTCCAAAACGCGTGCGAACGTTCAGGCAGTGTGCTGCGTCACCAAACCGCTGCCCTGGGCCAGGGTGCTGCTCCAGTATGCATGTAAGCACCGACGAAGCGATGGGTGCCAAAACCTGGGTGCTCGGCTGCTGAAGAACGCGTACCTGCACTCGAAAACCAGAGCGAGGCGGCTAGGGTTCGGGCCCTAGCCGCGTTGCCTCGTCTCGCCTCATCTTCCCGCCCAAGACTAGTATTTACTTTAATTCTAGTAACATGTAGTTATTTTAGTATGATTTATCATGTTAATTAGGATGATTCATGTTGAATTACTTTTTCATCCATTTTTATATGGATATATTATTACATCGAAGACATTTTTAAAGGGACGGTTCAACTCCACCCTTCATCATCTCTGAGTCACTCACAACCAACCATGTGTCCTCGCTAGCTTCCAACCTCTTGTCGTCAACTACCAATTTGAAAAGGTCCTCACGATCTAAAGTTACCAAATACTGAAGTTAGCAGGATGAAGTTAGCAAGTCCTCACAATATGCTAGTCTATAATTCTGGAGTTACACATATTGGTGACTCTGAAGAAAGGTAGAAAAGTTTTGTAACATTGTTGGAAATGAATTTCATGACCAGCATCAAACTAATTTTCAATGCCCAAAACAAATACTACTTGACTCCTTGTAGCAATGCATAGAGGTCAACAACTAGTGCATAAGGATCCCCAGGAAACTGCGACCTTCCCGATCCCCAACTTGTACAAGCGTACCAAGTCCAATGAAAGTTGTTTGATCACCAAATTAACAAATGAATGGATTCCCTTGTAGCTTCCATTTTTCCTAATATAGAAAGCATATTCATTCAGATTCCATTAGCGGCAAGATATTATTGTTTGCAATTATTGTTTGTGATTTTTTAGTTCACTAGATTGTTGTGTGGGAAATTGTTTGAAAGAAGACCAGGCGTGTATTTGGATTGACTGCCTAGAAGGACAAGGAATTTGAAGGGATGGAAAATCCAATTGTTGAAACTTATCTCAATGACGCCAATGAATTGGATGGCTCAAATTTCGTGAATTGGAAATTCTAAATGAAGACCTTGATGGAAGGTTATGGTGTATATAAAATCGCAAAAGGAGATGAAGTGTGACCCAACGCAGTTGTAGGTGGCATAGTGGCAGCAATCCAAGATTGGGATAAGCAGGAGAACAAAGCCAAGGCATTATTACGAATGTCTATGAAATACAACATAATTCCTCACATTAGAGATGCTAAGACTTCTAGTGAAACCTGGAAAGTACTTAAAGATTTGTATGAGACTAATAATACAAATCATATTATTTTTCTATAAAGTAAATTGCTAAGTATTAAAATGGATATAAATGAGTCTGTCAGTACTTTTCTTGGATGAATTAAAGATATGAAAGATAAATTGGGAGACATGGGAGAAAAAGTGTCAAACACTGATCTTGTCACAATTTCCCTAAATGGAATGCTAAAGATATCAAATGTATTTTTATAGGGTATTATTCATAATTTAAAGCATATAAATTGTTTGATCCATCTACTCACAAAGTTTTTGCAAGTAGAGATGTAATTTTCAATGAACAGGCAGAAGGAAACAATGAAAACAACAATCATGAAGGATGGCATGTTCTTCTTGAAGATGAAGAGGTCAAAGAAGAGAAGCACCGGCAGGAAAAGGCACCCAGTGTGTTAAGCCCTTATATTGGCTCATTACCCCTTAATTGGGGCATATTATATTAGTAATGTTATTTTATTTATGTTGGCTTTAGGCCATTAGTTGTAATTATACCTCCTAGTCTCCTATATATACCAAGGAGACATTTTCATTTTGAATCATCTTGGACTTGACCATTTAAGTGGGGTAAAAGGAGGTTTCCCCCTCGAAGAGGCTTATTATCTAAAATTATCTCTTTTTCAAGGCGTTGAGTATTTTTTCTGAGGATTTTCTATGCTATATTGATGTTTGGTTCTTAACATATGCTATCAGAGCTCAAGGTCTTGGGGTTTCGCTGCTACATCTGAGACACCTTGGAATTTTTGCTATAACGTTTTTTATACAATGTTTCAGAAGGAACGACTGGGAGGATATTTAGTAGACGGATCAAGGTACGTTGGGCTCAAAATTTAGCTCCTCGGGCCTTATAATTTTGGAGATACAGCTCGTACAAGATAGGGTTCTGGAATCATCCTGAACTGATTCATTGTGGAATTTTCTCTATAAAAACGTTTCTGTAATGTTTCAGACCCTGAAATCCAGAGGCTATTTACAGAAATTAGTAAGGTATCTGTGGTAAAAAATTTAGCTTCTGGGTCATCTTAAATTTGTAGATACACCCTGTGTAAGATAGAGTATCTGACTAGTCTCAAGAAGGTGTTCCCGGTAAAACAATCATAAATTCTTCATAGAGTATCCAAATTGTGTGGGACTAGTTTCATTGAATCAAGAAAAGTCTTTAGTATATTGGGTATGAGTTTCAGAATTTTATAACAATTATTTTGTGCGGGGCACGCTATACAAGTGAGATCTCCTGGAAAGGCCAAAAATCGGCAAGTTGTGGGGAAATTACCATAAATTCCACTTGACACTTACAATTTTGATCAGACCTGTGGCATTGCAGAGAATAAATATCAGAGAACTACATAAAAGAAAGTTTCATACCCAGAAGGGCCGAAACTTGGGAGATACAACAGAAGAAATATTGTCTAGCTGAACCACCTCAAAATCAAGGTTCAAAAGTGATACTTGGCCAACATGCCACCAAAAAGGGAACTTCTACACCAAATAAGCCTCCAGAAAATCCTACTTGGACTCTTGATGAAGGTGAAGAAATGCGTAGGGACATAAATGACTACAAAATAAGATGGATTCAATGGAAGCTAAGTTGGATACTAAGATGGATTCAATAGAAGATAAGTTGGATACTAAGATGGATGGTTTAAAATGGGAGATCATGGAAGTATTGAAAAAATTCGTAACAGAGAAGACACCTGAAAGTGAAAATGCATCCCATGAAATTCATGATGAGGACACAAGGAAGGTGAATCAAGAATGGAGAAAATCCAACTTTGGTTTGAAGACCAACCACGTTCCTAATATTGATATGAGGAAGTT